>SNQJ01S0239191.1:0-13627 GCA_010110895.2 Picea sitchensis
TTTATTGAAGGGCTAACCAGAGGACACTACCTTGGCATGGTGACCAGAGCTGACAGTGTTACCCACAAGTACTTTCACAAAGATGATAAGGCTAGCTCGTGATGAGACCCCCTTTCCCTTGGCCATGCAACCAAAGGTCACTTCCCTGGCATGGTAACCAGATGGTGGAAATGGCATACTATTAGGTACCCATGAACCTAATAAGATAGATCGTGATGAGACCCCCTATCCTCTTGACTAGGTCTTGTTTATATTTTCTGGGTCCCTCTTGTTTCTTACTGAGAGGATTTTTATTGCCTTCTCGGGGATCCCAGGGCGAAGCATCTCGAGGTTTTATTTCTAGGCTTTTATCTTTTACCAGTTGCTATTACCTTCTGGGCCTTTAGCCCATTCTTCCCACGAGATAAGGTGCAATCCTACAAACAGATTAACCCAATGCTTGGACAAGGGGAATGGGACAGGTGAGCGGGAGATAAGATGAAATAGTGGTGCTATGATGGGAGCAGACGATGGATTTTCAGAAATCCCCCAATGGCAAACCCAGACTTATGGGCACAGGCTTGCTAGGATACCCTGTCAATCTCCCAGATCATGGTCAAGTGGGCTAATGTAAGTTCCAAGCGGTTGTTAGAGATAAAAGGAATCAGATGCATATATTCAAAGGTTTTAATGATCAAAAGTGACACATACCATGATACCTGGACCAATTACCTCATGGAGAAAGAACCTCCTCTGATACAAGACCAAGCCGAAGGTGGTGGATGTTGTTACTGCTGACAAGATAAAGTTGATGGAAGAAGAAAAGGATGGGCCCTCCAAGGCCATGCTCAGGTCAATCCTGCTCTCGGTACTCCATGTCTACGACCTGTGGGCCTCTAGACATGATCTCCTGGTTATCCCTAAAAATCAGGGATAACATCTGGCTCCAACTCGGGGACATGTGCTCACCGTAGAGCACATGAGAACCTCAGCATCTCTGGCATAACCTGCATACCTGCTCAAACTCGATAGGGGTATCAGTAAAAAAATTGGGGTGGTAATACCACCCCAGCATACATATAGATATATATATAGACTGAAGTAAAACAATCAATATGAAAATGTAAAGCAAAGTACCTACCTTTACTTACCTGTTCGTTGGATGTTCGATGTAGTCAAATGACCAGTGTAGCCAATCCAACAATGTTCCTCGATACCTGCCTTTGTGCTTCATCATAAACCAAAACAGTGATAAATCAAGCACAAAAATGTCATGGGTTAGAATATATATCATATCATCGGAAATCTTGAAGTCTAACTCATGGAGGCGGGTGGGAGGGAAAAAGTGATCCCAATGCATACTCTCAGGAGAGTGCTTAATCCATCTCAGGAATGGATTGTCAAAAGTCAAAGGTTTATGAGACTGACTCAAGGAATCTAAATGCTGGCTACCTTGGACGTCTTCACAACCTGAGGCCCGAGGAGGGATTAGAAAAAACTAAAAGGATGATTGACCATTCCTAAAGGGGAGGTTGGAACACTGTGATAATAGGCTTCTTCTTGAGGCACTTAAATTTCCCCTAAAATATAGAATGAGGTTTTGCCTTACAGGAGACTTGGGATAAGGGACATGTTTCCAAACCACACCTTTAGTGACATAGGGAGGTAAAGTGATCAAAGTGGGGTGGAAAATCTTATCACAAGTATCCTGCTTCAGGGAAGTAACCTCCATAATTTTATCAATATCTGAGCATAACATTGGTTGATAACTTGCTTCATAGGATAAATCTAAGTGCTCAGATGGATAGTCATCAAAGTCCTCAAGGTACGACTGAAAATTAATCGGAGAGCATAGTATTAGGTCATCCTTGGGTGTCTGAATAAGGTCAAGTTCTTGTTGCCAGATGTCAAAATTATTAGTAACTTCATGTGATAAATGCAAAGGAAACCTTTTGAAAGGACCATCAATGTCGTACATGGGATTGTCATCATATCTAATCATATCCCATCCACGTTTCCCGACATGTATGAATTCATCAAAATTATCAACAAAGTCATTATCTTCATCATAACATGAAGGGATTAAAACATCCGACACTTCTTTTCTCTTTACATCATAAAATAAATAATCATTGAAAGTTTTGAAATAACTCACCTTGTTTAATCCTTCCTGTGCAGGAGCTTCAAGTGTTCAGATAACTTCATCAAGTGGAAGATCTGCCTCCACATCTTCAGTCTTGAGACATATAGGATCAAGCTTGTCCAAGGGCTCCATTTCCTCTTCACTCTTTGAGTCATAGAACAAGGTATCATCGAAAAACTGAAAAGGAAAATGACTTACCTCATTCTCTTCATCTTGTGCAGATGGAATAGGATCTCGGAGAGCTTTGTCTGATGGAGGAGCGGTTACTAGTGCTTCATCCTCATAATCCGCCTTTCTAGTTACATATTCACTGCATTCTCTTGGATTATGGGAGAGGTCTTGCTCCTCTTCAAGGGGTTGATAATGGTCTTCATAAACCTTGTCTTTTATATCAGAGGATTCTTGGTATTGATCATGATATGCCTTCCTGAGATCTTCTACAATCTCAGTGGTGAATCCTTTGTCGTCTAAGGCTACCATGAGGTTTTGAAGGACATCTTCATACGTTTGGCAATGTGGCTTAGTAAGGTCTATAAACCTACTGATGAGGTGTATGAAAGATTATATACCCATGTCCTTGCAACAACTTTTAAAATGATCTTGTAAGTAGGATGGCAGAGTGAGTAAGAACAATTTTATAAGAGCATCCTCTCCTTCCAACTTTATCTCGCTCAAATACTCCAAAAAATTTACGATGTGAGGAGTTGGGAGGCCCAAAAATGTTGGAGAGTTGTTTAGCCATTTTGTATCAAAGTAATTTGGGTATCCTTGAAAACTTTTGAAATCAATACTTGGATACATTTGTTCCCAGTGGTGTGCCATGATCCCTTAACTTGGAAATATCACGAGGAAAGTAGGTGGCACCACGATAAATATTAATTAGATGCATGAGATAATTTGCACGAAACTATCAAAGAAATGGGAAAACACCCTAGTGAATTAAGCCGGGTAAGCTTGAATGAGACTCACGAGGGCAAGGCTTCTAGAAAGTGCCATTGAGGAAATTGACAAATGTTCCCAGAAAGCAGTAAAATGTTATCGCTACGGTTGTGGTGGTTAAATGGCTATGAAGTAGAGAGGCCAAGTGTAAGAACCTACCACCCAATGTCACCATGATGGGAGGTTCTTTCTCTTTAAGGAGGGTAGGCCCAGGGGTGATCCCGGTGACCTGGAGTTTTGAATAGGCAAAGTTTTAAAAGTCAAAGTAAAGTTTCCCTTCACAGGTCACCGCAAAACAGATAGTCTAGGTTAAACAACCAATGAGTGTAGGCCCAAGAAAGAACCTTGCCAGAATAAAACAACAACAAACCAATATATGCAAGCTATGATTCAATGGGTTAGTACTTCATGAACTATCGATGTCAATATATAAGCAATTATAACAATAAATATTGATGGGGTTAATGTTTGTTAATATAGCAATGAAATAATAGCACTCCACCAATAAATATCAAGATGATGTAGCAATCAATGTATCAATCAATCCCTCATTCAATAAATGCATTAAACCATCATCTAAAAGGAATATTGTTAGCGCGTCAAGATGAAGTAACCAAGGGTGATGTCAACCTTTTAGGGTTAGTGGTTAGTTAGGGGTTCAATTTAGCAAAGGTTTTGAGAGTTGTTTGATCACTTTCACTTCAACATTGGAGATCCAAGATCAATGCCTAAGGATTAATGGGGTCAATTTAGAAAGGGACGCAAGGGTGGAAGGAGGAAGACTAAGGACTAGAGGGAAGGGTTAGAAGTGTTGTTATG
This sequence comes from Picea sitchensis, assembly GCA_010110895.2. Taxonomy (NCBI): domain Eukaryota; kingdom Viridiplantae; phylum Streptophyta; class Pinopsida; order Pinales; family Pinaceae; genus Picea; species Picea sitchensis. The sequence continues at coordinate 3,881 of SNQJ01S0239191.1, forward strand.
GCGGGGTTGAGTGTAGAAGTGTCATCTTTTTACCAACATTTTCACTTCACTTTCACTTCACTTTTAACCATGTTTCGTTTTCCCACACCCTTACATAAACCATTTCATGAAGTTACATGGGTTTAGACATATTATTTTCCAATGCATCTATTTTAGTGTTTTTGAGTGAATTCATGATTAAATATTGGAAAAATGACATGTTTACATATATGAAAGTGGGATGAGTTTCTTGATGTTTTGAGGTGTATTTGAAGACTCCAACCAAGTCAAATTTGACCCTCAAGTCTCAAATTCGAATTCCACCTCAACCCTTTGAAGATTTGATAAAGATTTGGAGATCTACTCAAGTATCTTGGATGGAGATTAATCATGAAAGAAGTATTTGTGAGAGGATTTGTAGAGGTATCACTTGATAGGTGTGAACACATGGTTGTAACCAAATGAGACATTTGTGGATCTAGGAGGAGAGATTTGTGGATCTAAGTTATCTTAAACTTTGTATAAATAGGAGTGCCTCCATTTCAAGGAGAGGACTCTTGGAGCAGTGTATCCAACTTATGATGGAATAAGAATCAAGCTTTTCTTTTCACATGGTTCCATGTTCTAGTTTGAATTTGAAATGCTTTAGTTCATATGTTACTTTGTTCTTAGGAGAATGGAGCTCACTCCAAATAGATCATAGTAGCATTTTCCTTCTACTTTGAATAGGTTTTATATGCTTTATTGTTTTATGATCTTGATTGTTGATAGGTTTTGTGAAACATTTTGAGAAGACCTCTTGAATGGGAGCTGATGTTTTCTTTCCTACAACAACTAAACCTTTTAAGTGTATTTATTTTCTAGTACATGAGTGTTTATTTGATGATCTTGATTGTTAGGCTTTGTGAAACATTAGAAGACCTCTGAATGGGAGCTAGTGTTTTCCTTCCTACAACAACTAAGCCTTTTAAGTGTATTTATTTTCAATGCATGAGTGTTTATTTAATGATCTTGATTGTTGATAGGATTTGTGAGAGCATTAGAGACCTCTGAATGGGAGCTAGTGTTTTCTTCCTACAACAACTAAGCCTTTTTAAGTTTATTTGTTTTCAATGCGTGGTGTTTACTTGATCTTGATTGTTGATGGGTTATTTGAACATTCTGAGAAGACCTCCTGAAAGGGGCTAGTGTTTTCATGCCTACAGCTAAGTCTTATTAAGTGGAATAAAAGAGTTAGGATTTGATTGAATTTCTTAGATTAGAAGTTAGGTGCCTAATCCTGCACATGCACTATATATGCAGTGTTCGTAAACCCTCTGAACCTGGGATTGACAAATTAAATGGTTGGGCAGTACTACGACAGAAATTAGCGACAATATTTTCACTCAACGAGGGTACCGACAAAACCCTAGAGGAGAGGGGCTCACTAGGGTGTTGCTAAAGCGAGGCCTTGTTCTCTCTCCTTCTTCCTTAGGTTAACTTGGCAAAATATGGCTAGCATGAAAGATAAATCAAGACTATAGAGTGTGGTGAGGGAGAGTGTTGTTGCTATCAGAAGGCTCTATCACCAAACCCTAGAAGCGGGGCGACCTAGGTGTAGATAGCCTAGGCATGGGACATCTCCTTCCTCTTGACTTTAGAAAATCTGCAGCCTTGCTTTCGAGGAGAAGAAGCAATAAGAGTGTAGCTATGGCTAGGCTCTTCCTTCCTTCTTCAATGGTGAAAATTTCTCTTTGGGACATGAAACAAGGACCTACTTGTGCTTGTCACCTAGGGTTTTATCGACAATTATAATTATATGCAAGAATATAAGACTAAAACCATTCAATCAACAAGTTTTGAAGAAAAACACATATCACATGAAAATATGCAAACCCTAGTTGTAATGTCCTTCAAAATGCCAAAATGCCGAAATACCTTCCTTCAACAAGTGTGCCTCCCACTAAACCCGATTAAATTTACCCAAGTGGTGGCTAGATCAAATCTCACTGTGTTGAGTGATGTTATGTTAAAATGAGGCTAAAACTCCCAATATATCTTGTATCAATGACCTTAGTAATTTTAGGTCCTTGTGTGGTATTAATGGTAGACAAGACCACAATGCTGATTTTACGATGGTGTCAAATTAAAACCCTAATTGAGTCGTAAAAAAGGTAAAAGCCCCTTCAAGGGAGGCATTGTACAGGGTGGGGCATCTGGCGTTAGCCTGGGGGCCTCTCCAACATGCCACACATGCCCTTTCTTGGGAGTCTACCTCATGAAGTGTCCATGAGCTGGATGACATCATGGTGAGGAGGGGGGCATCTGAGCCTTCAAAGTAGGCGTTCCTTGAGGGTCATTCCCCTAGATTCGGAGCTCCATGAAAGTGCCTATGATGGAGCATATCTTCTTCTCAGTGCCAACCCTAATCAAACATTGTCCTGTATCTGTCCCTGATGGGGTCTCAGCATCCATCTGGTGGGCTCTTGACCCATGGAAATGCAGAAATGATCATCTCCCCATGTACCGGTCCAAATGGTACATGTTAGTGGTATGATCACACTTTTGTCCAGCTCACGCCCTCCATGGGCTCATTAGTCCCCGAGATCATAGCAATGTTAATCACATTTCATCATCAATATTATCAAACATATACATAAGACCCTAATACATGGATCCAATAGCTCAAAGACATTCAAAGACATTACAAAACCACAATACAAGGCTGGAGAAAAGACAAGACATCTGATGGGCTAGTATCCACAAAGAAGGGGAAGTTTCGGGGAAGGTTTCATCCAAGCCATGTAAATGAGGTGATGTGGCTAGGGATGTCGGACATGTGGGTGAAGTGAGACAAGGATGCATGATGTTATCTATGAGTGCCTTTGTAGAAGGTGAAATTTTGTCATGGATGCAATTTTTCCAAGCCACGTTCTTGCCTTTATTCTTTTCTTTTATTTGCTTTCTTCTTCTTTTTCTTTTTATTCAAGGGTTAACCAAAGGAAATTGTCTTGGCATGGTGACCAAAGATGATAGTGTTACCCACAAGTACTCATGAGATGATAAAGTGGCTCTTGATGAGACTCCCTTTCCCTTAGCCATGCGACAAAGGTCCAGCACTTACAGCATGGTAACGAGGATGGTGGAAATGTCATCTGTTAGGTAGACCTAATAGGTTGGCTCGTGATGATACCCTATCCTCTGACTAGGTCTTGTTTATATTTTACGGTCCCTCTTGTTTCTTCTTGAGAGGCTTTTATTGCCTTCGGGGGGATCGAGGAAGCATCTGGCGAGTTTATTTCTAGGCTTTTGGGGATCCCAGGGCGAAGCATCTCGAGGTTTTATTTCTAGGCTTTTATCTTTTACCAGCTACTTTTACCTTCTGGGCCTTTAGCCCCTTCTTCCCACGAGATAAGGTGCAATCCTACAAATAGATTAAACCAATGCCCGGACAAGGGGAATGGGACAGGTGAGTGGGAGATAAGATGAAATAGTGGTGCTATGATGGGAGCGAACGATGGCTTTTCAGAAATCCCCCAGTGCCAAACCCAGACCTATGGGCACAGGCTTGCTAGGATACCTTGTCAATTTCCCAGATCATGGTCAAGTGGGGTAATGTAAGATCCAAGCGGTTGTTAGAGATAAAAGAAATCAGATTCATATATTCAAAGGTTTTAATGATCAAAAGTGACACATACCATGATACCTGGACCAATTACCTCATGGAGCAAGAACCTCCTCTGATACAATACCAAGCCGAAGGTGATGGATGTTGTTGTTGCTGACAAGATAAAGCTAATGGAAGAAGAAAAGGATGGGCCCTCCAAGGCCATGCTCAGGTCAATCCTTCTCTCGGTACTCCATGTCTAGGACATGTGGGCCTCGAGACATGATCTCTTGGTTATCCCTAAAAATCAGGGATAACAAGCTCGACCAAAGTTTCTAGGTGGGTGGGGATTTCATAACATATTCTCTTTCAACAAAGCCCTGGCGGTCTCGACTTTATGGAGAGTCCTTACTAAAGAAGGTATTTGGCATAAAATTATTAAGGAAAAATATCTTCCTCATAGCACAATTTTGAACTAGTTTAGATCTAATTCCTTTAATCATCGGGCGACCTCAAAAATTTGGACTAGTCTCCTTAAATCTATGCATGTGATTAATAATTGGATTACTTGGAAGCCTGGATCGAGCCAGATTGTGAGTGTAGGTAGAGATAGCAGTTTGGGTCTGGGTGCCTCTTCTTTCCTTTTACCCCGTCTTATAAATTTTCTGAGACAAAAGCAGATTTGGGTGTTGGCTCAAGCATGGTCAACACACGATCAGGATTCATTACATGACACTTGGATAGACAGTACTATGTTGGAGCTTACAGGAAACTTGGCTTTGGAATGGGAGCGGTATATCTGTGCCTTAAAGGCAGTTGGGGTATTTTTAGACGGAAGTGAAGATGAATTTATCTGTATTGGGGGCGACGACTCAGGCGTTCTCTCAGCAAAAAATGTCTATTTGGCATTATTATCTATTCAATATCGGTAGGTGATCAAAGGGTGGCGCATGCACATGTGGAAGTGGAACATACAGGAAAAAGTAAAATTGTTTCTTTGGCTTGCTGCAATTAATAAAATCCCGACATGGAATATCCTTCAGCGTAGAGGTTGGATTGGACCGGGTAGATGCTCTTTATGTAAAATGGCATGTGAAGAAAATATTCATCTCTTCATAAATTGCCCATTCACTAAATCAACTTGGGTGAAAATAAAAAATATCAAAAAAATCAAACAAATCTGGAGAGGCAATGATTTAAACGATTGTCTGACTAATTGGACAGAGGACAAAAAGGCTTCACCCAGTATTGCGTCATATATGTGCTAGTATATCTAGCTCGAAAGAAATGTTGCCCACTTTGAAGTAAAAGAACCATCAACCACAGTGGTGGTTATAAAGACCCTAGGCATCATACAAAATTTGTCAAACATCCTGAAAACTACACCTGTTCATGTTATGTGGATTGAAGACATCTTAGAATTTCCAGTGGCATATTTCGATGAAACGGCCCAGGCGAATGGGAGATGCAGTGGCGCAGGAGGTTTCATTCAGTGTTCGGAAGCTACAGGTTACCAGTGGCATCTAAATTGTGGAGAGGTATCAAATACTAAAGCGGAATTGATGGGCTTGGGCTACTTTATTCACCGCAAATTACTTATCCTTTACAAAGTTGCAGACTCTCGGAGACTCCAAAGTCATCATAAACTGGATAAATAAAAAAGGATTTCTTCGCATTAGTGCTTTGGAAGGATGGAAACAAAGAATCTTCCAGCTGAAGGAAAAGTTTATATCCATAAGATTTTGTCATATCTATCGATAATTTAACAAGATAGTGGATGCTCAATCAAAAAAAGGTCTACTCGAATCAGAAGGTTTTATAGTGCTACATAAATGGCCCAGCGAGGCAGAGCATCCTCCAACCATCATCAACTTATACTAGTGGAGGCCATTTCAGTTCCTCGGTTTTGTTAGTTTTTTCTCTGTAGATCCATTTAGAATCAAATTACTATTGTTATATTTTTTGGCTCCATTAAGCAGTGACTTTAGATGTCACATGAAAGGTCGTGTGTTTATTTTGGTATTTTTTTTAATCTTGTTTCTCTCTATGGATCGGTTCTGACTAGAGTGGAGATATCTCTTTTCTAGACTCTAGAACTTGAAGGATTTTGCATCCTTTATAGGCATAGGATATGTCTTTCCTCAGTTATGACAATCAAGATATATTGTGCTATACTATATTATAGCAGATTGATCGGAGTTTGTAAAATTATATTATCTTTTAATATAATGTGTTAATTTTTTTTTTGGAAAAAAAACTCCTAGCGAACATTTTGAAGTGAGTGGGATGATAACATGCTCCACATGTGGGAATATGGTGCTTGGTATTTGCCTTGGATCGAAGGAAAGAAGGAAACATTCTTGGTTGCTTCCCCTAGCTAATTAGATGTTTGGTTATCTTGAGTTTTGTCGATCCCTATCTTAGATGATTTTGGTGTGGTGTTGGGGATATTCAAAGCCTATTTCTTCCTTGTGACTACACTAGTCTTGTTTGTGTTTCATCTGTTCTTTTTACTTTGTAGAATGCATTAAGCTCAATTATAATAATAGAGAGCTTAAGCCACTTCTCCTTTTGAATTCAAGTAATTTTGAGTCTCTTCTCATAGTTGGTTAGATTGGTTAGATTCACTAGCCCTTGGCTCATTATGGGCATTGTGAGTTTGGTTATGTTGGTAAAAAAAAAATTGGTGCTCTTCTAGAATTTTTGGGTCATGGATTGTTTTAAGAATTATGGGAATTATCTCAGGGATATTCATGATATTCATAGAGCCCTGCACATGCATGAAATTTATATTAATGACAATAGGATTTCCATCTTTTATGTGACTTCCAAAGTTTATAACAATAAGCATTAGCGTAATTCATAAGTCATGGTGATATTGGAAACCCTCTTGCAATAGAAAAGGTAAATTCGACTTTTGGAAGAAAAATGCTCAATGTTGTGGAACATGGTCTACAATCTAAGTAAGGGATCTCAATTAGTTGCCTCCAACCTCCAAATGTCAATGGGCTCTACTCTTGGAGAGCCAAAAGAGGAGGAAGGTGTTCATCAAATGCTAGAAGATATGGACCTAGAAAATCAAGGATCACAACCTACCAATGTTGGACAAGGTGAAATGCACAACATGCATATATTTTACTAGTATCGGCTACTCTTATGTTTTATAAGACAATATTGATTTTAGGTGGTTTTTTTAGAATTTATACTAGTACATATCTTTTGAAATCCTCCGTGAAGAAAAAAATAACTCTCTTTGATTTATTTTGTCTCGTTGACATGTTGATTTTTTAACTCAATGACAATAGCCTTTTTGTATTACTACATGGACTCGTTCAGCGGCAATTTTTTTTAATACAAAATTATCATTGTTTTGTTTGTTTATATATGTGTGTGTGTGTGTGTGTGTGTGTGTGTGTGTGTGTTAAGTAAGGGTGTCCTCTTCTCTTAACCTTTTTTGTGTCTATATTGTAAAAAATGATAAGGGATGCATTGATATTTATATGGTCAGACATGTTGTCCTTCTCTTATATGTTGGTGGGAATGTTTTTGCAAAAACTATTAACAATCTTTACAAGCAACTCAAAAGTTATCTTTTTCCAAGGAAAACCTTGTTATATCCACCCCTCTTACCCAAAATATTTGGATGAAGGGTGGCTTAACTACTAGCCACTTGGTGGTTGGTAACCTTGAGTGATCTATAAACTTTGTTGGCTCTCTCTATTCGTTGGGGGTTAAATACCCAGGGTTCAATAAGCTTTTACCAACAAAACCCCACAGGTGCCATCATATTCAATCTTCAGTCGAGGACCAAAGAAGGTCTCACCCGAGACACCATGAGAATCATAGAGACCATTGGTCTTGTGCAAGGTGTGAATGAACAAAACATATAAAAAACCTTCATTGTCTAGTCATTCATTCATTCATCATGCATTGAATAATATAACATAGACATACATTCAAGTCAGAACTCATTAGATGCAGAGATAAATGTGCTCAGGTTGCATTCATTCATTTCATTCATTCAAGATAGTAAGATTTAGTATATCCCTAGCCTGCTCAATATACATTAACAATCAAGAACACAGGTGACTCGTGTGCTCAGACCTTGATCTAGTTTCTCTCTCATGCAAAAACCAAACTTAACAAGAAGTAACAACTAAGCTTAACTTGAGCTCTAGCTTGTCTCTCTCTTACAAAAATGAACTCTCTCTTTACTCAAAATCCCAACCCTTACATATTTGCATGCATCCCCCCATATCTTTTAGAGAGTGTGGCAATCATAGCTAACTTTCCAGCTCATCCATAACCTCGACCATGCCGAATCGATTTGTTAAAAAATTAGTTACAATGATTCTTGAAGATCTTTTTGGATTTCACCTGCATGTGGTTCCTTTAAGTCCTTGCACGCAATACGAAATGGGTTGGTATGCGTAGTGCAAAACCGGTTTAGTGCACGTAGTACAAACTGGGTTGGCATGTGCAGTAAAACCTTGGCTAATGCAAACTCTAAAACTTGGTGCCGCATAGTGCATATACTTGAGTGCACATGTCATCTTGACGTGTGGTGCATGTGTAGTCTTCAAACCTTAGGTGAAAACAAACTATCGTGGATATTCCATAGGAACAGTTCGTGTGTAGTCTTCAAATCTTAGGTGCCAACAAATTGCCGTGGATATTCCACTTGAACAGTTCATCACAACATATCTTAAACTATTATGAAATCCTATATTTTTGCAGCTTATTTCCTTAGATCCCAGATTGGTTAATTACTAGCTTTGCTTGAGTTTAATAAATAATTGAAATATCAAAATGAAAGAACAAACAAAAAATACACACCATCCACACCAATCAATACAAAATTTGACCTAGGAAACGTAATACAGGAGAAAATCCAAATAGAAGGTGAGGCCTATGCTCTTCTCTCTTTGCTACAGTTATAAAATGCACATAAAAAGGAATGAGAACTCACTATGGAGTTACCTTTTGACATTATAGCCTAGACAACTACTAGAAAATCCTCCTCCTCCTCTATTATTTTGTAGTGTCCCAGATCCAGCTAGTCTAGGAAAACTGCTAAATTTTTGTGTTTATTGTCTGATCTGATACATTAGGGGTTTCTGGATGTGTTTAAGCTGCGGGTTTTAACATTCTTGGTGGTTTTCGCATGTGTGTGTAGATAAATAAGTTTCTTAGAGCACATGAATAAGCATACAGATAAAGAATGACACAAAAGACTGTAAATAATATATTATGAGTTTTATGTTGGTTACAATGTCGTATGTGGTTGAAAATAGAGAATCACTCGATTAGATCAGATCTAAGTGGATCTTAGCTAGAATACAATAAATAATTAAACTAGAAAGATGATACCCGGATGAAAGAAGACCACTGCTAGATAGGATGTGAGTTGGAAGATCTGTTGTGTGCTACAACAACTCACACGACAACTACTATGGAACTAGATGGTGCGCCTTGGTGGCTACACGCCTCGGATCTGACTCGAAATTGTCCCAAACAATGTGCCTTTCCCTCTCACTCAATCCTCGTGACTGACATCCTGACAATCGACCCTCTGCTGATGTATATAGACCACGGATGGATCCCCCTGAAGAAATGTGCCCCCAGTGTTGTTGGAAATTCCCCCCTAGTGATTCCTCCATTCGAATCGGTTGATAAGGGTCTCAAAATGAGTGCCCTAGGCTCCTCTGAAATGGGTCAGAAGGATTTCCCTAGATCTGATCTGATGATCGCTCGAGAATACCAAATGCTTCCTCCCTAACTGTTGCACCCTCAATGGCTAAGAAATGTGCCCAAGATGATTTCTCCGTCGGAATCTAATGAGAAACTAGGCAATAGAATCATCCTTCCCTCCTCTCAATTGGGTTGGAGGGTAATCATTAGATTCTCCCTGACTGGGACAATTTGAATCAATCTGATGCTCAGCAGTTGTGCCCTCTACCTGGACAAGTGTGCCCTCACTGCTGCAAACTGGATAACTATTGTTGAAGTATGATGGAAGACCCGGATGATGTTATGAACATAAAGATACATATAAATAGGTATAAATGTGTAATAATTAATAATATAAATAACTAATGATTAATAATTAATTATGAAGAGACATGACATATGAAAGGTCGTGTCTCTTATGAAAGGGCACCCCTGCGTGGGTATATATACAA
>SNQJ01S0239192.1:0-13627 GCA_010110895.2 Picea sitchensis
GATTTCCCGATCCACGACTCTACGGGATCCTCTGACACGCGTCCTCGAACAATGGACGGTCCAGATCTGATCGGGAAATCGCGTATCGTGATTCCAATAGGTAATGGTTTTATACTCCCCAAATCTCCGATAGTAAAATCCCGGCGCCTCCCAAACGCTGACACGTGTCCTGCCGGGATCAACGTGTCCAATACCACCCCATTTCCTATAATTTGCACCAGTAAGAATACAACCCTTCAAGCACAACCACATGAAACAAATAATTTTTCTTGGGATATTTACTTTCCAAATTGACTTAAACCACCATCTATTTCTATCCATGTGGTTAATGAAAGAAATGGATTGGTATGTTAAATTAGCAGTTCCAGAACCCATAGCCCTGTTCCAAGACCAAACTATCTTATCCTTCAAATTATTAAGAAGATTCCACTGCTCCTCAACACTAAAAGGAAGTTGCTCTATTATGTAGTCAACTCCACTAACAAACCAAGGTGGTTAGCCTCAAACCATCCTTGATTAGTACCAACATCAAATGGTAAGCCCGTCTGTGCTAATGAGAAGATATGTAGATTGTTAAGGTGTTGAATTAAGGGGCCCGAGAGTCTGTAAGATGCATTACCTCCTATGAAAGGATCCATCCCAAGAATGACTTGTTTACTGCATCCAATCATCCAATCCAGCCACCGCTTTATAATATGCATAGAACCCATGAAATTGTTCTATATAATAAAGGCTACCGGGAACTTACAGTCATCTTTTCACATCCAATAAGTTAGATCGATACCTTTAAGGTATTTTTTTTAAGAACCAAATTCCACAATCCTTTGCTGAATAGACCTCTCCAACAAGACTTGGCATCCAAGGATTGGGCAAACCAAAAAATATTCTATATACCCCATCCACCATTTTCCTTTGGCCTAGCAATGTTCTACCATTTAGTTAAGTGAAAGCCTGTATTTTTTCTAGCTCCTCTCCATATAAAATTAGCAATGAGTTGTTGAATCTTGTGTAGTATGGTAGAAGGAATCTTGGCTAAACTAAGCCAGTACACAGGGAGGCTTTGTAGCACATATTTTTCTAAAATAAGTCTGCCTCCTAATGAGAGCCAACGGAAAGACCAATTTCCAATTCTCCTCTCAACCTTTTGAACCATCCAATTCCAATCTGCCACCATGTAGTTGTTAGGTTTTAAATAAAATCCCAGTTATTTCATACCTTTATCAATGCTAATAAACTGAATATTGAATGTTGCTTGCATCCTTTGCTCCAGACTGGGATCTATATTTTGTGCAACAAAGAACGACTTTTGGCAGTTAGCATCCATACCAGAGGCATGACAAAAACTTGTTAAAATAGATTGAAACTCCATCCAATCTTCAAATTGGCCAACACCTAAAATGAGTACATCATCGACAAAGAAAATATGTGAGATTATAGTCTCAGTAGCAACTTTGAGTCCATGAAAAGACCCTTCTTCCACATCCTTTTTCATTAATGTGCTTAAACACTCGACAACCAATAGGAATAACAGGGGGGAGAGAGGACAACCCCAACGTAGCCCTCGATAACTCTTAAAGAAATCAGTAGGGGATCCATTTATTAAAACTACCATGTTAACAAAAGTTACACAAGCCATAATCCATTGGGTAACCTCCCATTTTAACTCGATTTGGATTAATAACATCCGTAGAAATTGCCAACTCACTTTATCATATGCTTTCTTTAAGTCCAACTTTAGAATAATTGAGCTTAACTTCTTAGACTTAACAATGTGTAAACACTCTTGTGTTATCCCCACAACATCAAAGACTTAACAGTGTGTAAACACTCTTGTGTTATCCCCACAACACCAAAGATTAATCGATCTTTAAGAAAGCCAAACTATTCATAGGATATACTTGACACAAGAGTGGAAATTTATCTTTGACACAAGCCAAAGATATACTTGACACAAGCCAATTTATCTTTCATCAGTGTGGAAATGATTTTAGATATAACTTTATATACAAAGTTACAAAGGGAAATTGGTTTAAAATTGTGAAAGGAATCTGGCTTGCTCATCTTGGGGATAAGAGAAAAGAATGTAGCATTGAGAGCTCCTGGTATATGACCTGTACATCTGGAATCCTCAACAGCCCTGTGAAGATCCTCCCCCATAATATAAAAAAAATCCTGAAAGAGTTCCAGTGTCCACCCATCTGGGTCTGGGATTTTATCTTTTGGCATTGTACTTGTTATCCATCAAAGTTGCATTGAGATGGACTTCCAGCGAGCCGCCAAAGTTTGAACATCATTTGTTCAAAATTCAGAGTTCAGAAGTTCAGCCAGTCAAAAAGACCACCTGGTTACAATACATTTCCATAAAAAAATGTAATAAGAGGTGTTTGCATGATGAATTTGTAAAAGGTCTTAGCCACCTTAAACCCTAAGCGTGAGTTATACTCTGGAGTGTTTTTTCACTTACTAATTATATTTTGCCGTTTTCAGGCGATTTATAATTTATGAGTTTTTTTAAACCCTAAGCTTGAGTTATACTCTGAAGTGTTTTTTCACATACTAATTATATTTTGCCGCTTTCTGGCGATTTATAATCTATGAGTTTTTCACTCAATCCCTCCAGAGCTGAGTATATGCTCATGGTTAGGGCTTGAGCATGAATCTGCCTAGTGTCCCATGTATATTACCATGCTAAACATCCTCCCTAGAGTCTTATGGAAATGTATTAAGTCCCCCTAGGATTTTTTAATTTTTCAAGTTAATTAAAAAAAAAATTGCCAGAATTCTGCAATTTTAATTAAAAAATAAACATACCTCTTAAAAGTGGCATTTGGGCACCAAATAGGCCATGGGATTCCATTTTTGGACCTAGAGCAACTCCATGTTACCTAATTACCCACTTACTTGAGTAAAATTAGTGATTTTCATCACTCAAAATTGATTTTACTCCTCAAAAACCCAAAAAAGGCATTTTAATTCAATAAAAAATCAGCCAAGTCAAAAATAAAAGATAAAGGGGACAAGTTTGCAGAAAACTTAATGGCAAAAGTCAAAAAGGGGGTCAAAGGAGACAAGATAAAGGCTATTGATATGTGATTGATCCCATATCCTTAAAGATTTGAGCACATGTGCATAAAGAGGTGCACCCCTCTTGAAGACGTGGCTTCCTTGAGGTGGCGTACCACCTGAAAAAAAGGTGGCTACCCCTCTTGGTCAGTGTATTGGTTTGACACTATTTTGGTGTGTGTGGAGAGGTGGTGCCCTCTCTCCATTAATTGGTGCAACCCTTCACATAACACCTGGTGCACCCTCCTTGAGGAGGCCATGCGCTCCTCTCCTTGGTATTATCACCCCTTATTGTATAAATAAGAGAGCCTCCTCCTTAGTTAGTTGGAGCTTGAGAAGAAAGTCTATTGTGCTATTGTTGTAATACTTTTCATTTGTGAATAAAATGAAGACTTTGGAAGTCAAGATTGGTGTAGTGTACAAATGTGTGGATGCTTTTAAATGAGGTGATATTGTTTCATAATTCAAGCTTTTGTATTTTGGTTTCTGTACCTGGCCATTTGTAGAAGCATTATTACTTACATGGATAGGAGTACTAAGCTTGTTTGATTAGTCTCCTATTGTTTATCTATTGGTAGGGTTTTCAAATAGCAATTTGTTTTGTTTAACTAATTGTTCATTTGAGTCTTGCTTATAGGTGGCACCACATTTTCTAACCTCTTATTGTGCAAGGATTGTGAAGCAATTGAGGCTCTATTTGAAGAGGGAGGATTTATTTGATACTTCTTCTTTTTCAAGACTTTGAGGAAAATCCCTCTTCATTCCATCAAAGAAGGACTCCATAGCCCAAAGATTTTCCAAGCATAAGCTTGCTCTCTTCTCCTCTCTCTTTTCTCAAGAAATCATTGGTTACTTATTTTGCATGTTAGCCAAGATTGAAATTAAAAGCTAATCTTATCATCTAATATTGCATGCATAAGTCTTAGATCTGATCTAAAACTCTTTCTCATTTAAAGGATAGATCTATGTATTGGTGACTTTTTTCCTTTAAATTTTTCAAATTTTCTGGTTGAAAGTTGTTCTAAGTTTGCATTTTAGATCAAGTTATTTGGGAAATTTAGCTCGCTGTTTTGGGACAACAAACAGAGATTTCCTAAAGAGCTTAACTTAGGTTCATTTAAAGTCTCAAAAAAGCCTCTAAAATTTTTGCATTTCATAAGTACCTCATAGGAAAAAATTTGGCAACCAAAAATTTGTTTTTATCTTTATTGTTTGAAGTGTTTGTCATGGTTTTCTAATCCTTTTCTTTTCAGGGTTTTAGCAGGCCCATCCTAAACAAGGTGAAGCTCTGGCGAAACTGAAGCCAATTGATGAAAATCTAGCCCAAGTTGGAACCTTTGAAAACCAAAACCTTCAAGGAACCCCTTGTAGTCATTTTCTAAAAGTTTGATCCAGCTAAGGATCCAAAAGTTCCAAAAGAGAACTCAGTTTCTCTAATTGTAATAAGAAGCAAATAAAAGAGGGCCTCATAGTGCCCAATTTCAACCTCCCTCTAGGGGATCGGCAGTGTGGTGTGTTCAAGTTTTGATTTCTTGCTTTTCTCCTTTCAACATAAGTTAAAGTAACAAATCAATCTATCTTAAACACAACAGCTAGATTAGATTTCCTTTTGCAAGTAGAATACTAATCTAGCAATTAGTATTCACTCCGCACTCTAATTTGGCAAATAAACCATCCCCTCACACTTCAAAGGGGCCCTCGGCCAAGGATCTAGTAATTATTACACATTTACTTGTTGGCAAAATAAATCCATCCCTCAACGACTGAAGGGGTCCGGCCGTTGTGGGATTTAGTAATTAAACCTACACTTTTATTTTCTCATTAATAAAATAAACCAAATTCTCATCTCAAGGCCATGGGTCTCGAATTCTAGCTATGAAGCTCATCTCGACTGTTGGGAGTAAGTTCATACTGTATCGTTAGTGGATGATAGTTTTAATTAGGACAACACCTTTAGTTGTTAATTGATGTGCGGGAAAATGCATTGAAGTGACCTACATGGCATGGCCCCTCTCGGGAGCTGGCTTCCCACCCGTTTTTGACATCCATCACTTTGAGTGAGTTTATTGGTCAGACCATTGGGTTTCGGTAAAAGCTCTCCGCTAGTTTCCAAGCAAAGAGTTAACTCCAAGGAGGCCCAAACCATTTCACTATTTGAACTTTAATTTACCCTTAATAAAAACACTAACTACATTGCCCACGACTATCATTAAGGCACTGGTCTCAAAATTTCATATTCAAGAAAGCTTCCAGGCTCATTTCATAAGTGGTTATATATTTAATATAAATGCAACTTGCAACTCTGTCAATTGTTTCTCAAGATCCTTTTGATGCAAGTACATGTCTAATTCGATTATATATATATCGTAAGGAATGTCTGCTTCATGTTTTATTCACTTTATGGTTAATGGTTTGAAGAATCAATAAACTCCTAGATTTCAAATTTCTACTAGCTTAAAAGCCTTAGTATATTTGTTAGGACCTACCCACCTTGGCTTCGCTAGGAGTTGGCCTAGACGGAGGAGTTGAGGATTAGGTGACAACACCTTAACTCTCACTTGCCCCCAAGGACACACCGAGTGGATTGAATATTTCTTCCACGTCTCCCAGGTGTGTATAAGACGACAACAGTACTAACAGTTTCCTTAACTTCTTCTAAAGTGACAGATTTTCCAATATCATCACTTTCTGCATCATTAAAAAACCTGGGCACATTCTTGAGAACTTTGATCTGATTACATGAATCCTTTGCCTCTATCGCACTAAATTGGCCTTTGAAATGTTTATATTCCATCTCTTTAATATCATTATCTGTAGTTTTGTAGCATCTTGCATCATCAACTATATCCCAGATAATATTTTGGGATCTTCTTTGGGAGGCGAATTTATGAAAAAATTTGGTGTTCTTGTCACACTTATCAATCCATATTGCCCGAATTCTGAGCCTCCAAGTGGATTCTTCCATAGATAGTATCTTATCCTTCCTTTGTTTTAGTGACCTTAGTAAATCCAGGTCTTCCTATACAAACACCTCTGATGGGAAATTTACAAAAATCTATGACATTTTTTCCTCAATAAGATGGAGTTCTAAGAGTATTTGATTTTTTTTTTATTTCTTTACCAATGTACAATTTGTTTCTTTAAGTTCCTCAATTTTGCACACAACATTTGGATAAAAGAAATATCTGACCAATTTTCCATGGAGTGCCATGTATTCTTAATAAGAGAGGAAAATTTTGTATCAGAAATCCAAGTGTTGTTGAATTTAAAGGGAGGAGCAACTTTATGGGTGGATTTCTCAAACTGTAAGAAAATCATATTATGATCCAAAATGGTAGAGTTTATGATCCAAGATCTGATTTTACTATGATTGCCAAGTAGAGTTTCATCAAGAAGAAACCGATCCAATCTTTTCGAGATACCAATTGTTTTTGCTATACCATTTCTCCAAGTAGGAGCCATTTGAGTCGGCTGGATATGCGCTAAATCGGAAGTTAGAATAATATTTGAAAAGTAATATGCAAGTGGGTCACTTCTAGCCAAATTCCCCCACACCTCTCGGGCAAAAAGAGTGAAATCAAGGTCGCCTCCAACTATAATGCCCTCTTCACTTAGTAAACCAGAATCAATAATGGGTTGCCAGAAACTTTCCCTATCTTTATAAGGTGCATAACAGTTGAGAAATTTTATCTTTTCCGCAGACTGTTTGAATCTTCCCTCCAGATATATACCTGTAGAGGTGCCAAATGCACATAAATCAGCATAAGCTGGGTTCCATCCACTCAATAAGCCACCCAAGCGACCACTAGGATCTAGAGCAACTACGTTCCACATCGGAAGAGATTGAAGAAAAAATATTTTAGCTTTTTCACCATCCACTAAGCTTTCTTGAAGAAACACAATATATGGGTTAACCTATTTCAGAAGCAATTTGAGGGAAGCAATTTTTGTGGGTCCACCAAACCCACGAAGATTGAAGGACAAAATAATCATAAGGGAACGTCGGTAGGAGGCTGGCTTGCTCTAAGGGCTGGGAAGGGTACCCTATCTGGAATAGGGTTCAAGGAGTCAGGGAGGAAAGGTTCAAGGGAATAGTCTGGTTCTAAAACAACTGGGGACAACACTCCAAAATGTGCCAAACCACCTTCAGTGGCCCCGAGAGGTTTCTTAGGGTTGCAGGGTCTAGCATTTTTCCCGATGGTCATATTGGAGCGATCTGTAGAGGGGGAAGGCTTAGTAGTTAAGTTGGAGATGGAAAGTAGTGTGGGTGTTAAGGCCTCTACAACCTTGGATTTAAGGTTTAGAGAGCCAATTAATGGAAAGTATTTAGGACATCTATCGCCATCCGAAGTAAAAACAAGACATTCCGAGTCTAAACAATCACCACCAATGGGAACCTTCAAAACTTCTATAACCTTATAAGGAGGGAGAGAGCCTGAACATCCATCTATAGACATACCCAATCCTTTAGAATATAACTTAACATACCCCATATGTCTGGTAGGAATTCCAACTATCCAAACAAAGTCTGTGGGTGAGAGAGGTTGTGTATCCCCAGGAGAGTACAACAAGTGTTTTTCACAATCTAATCCCTTAGAAATCAAACCAGGACGGACACCCGAATCTTCAAAATTCTTCATAAGTAGGTCCCAAAAGTCTCCGAAGATCTCTAACACCCAACTTTCATTGTTTTTTAAATAATCAAACTCTTCAGAGGAGAGTTTATTAAAGAAACGAGGAAAGAAGAACTACATCTTACCTAGGAAGGAACCTTTGTCGAAAGGCCTAGAACATGAACCTCCAGTTTGGTCTTTTGTCATCCAAGGTTGTCTTGTGTCATGTCTGTGCTCCCTAGAATCCAGACACATCGCCTTAAGGTGACCGGGTTGCCAACATGAATGGCAGTGGAAAGGCTCCCTCCGGAAGTCAACAGATTGGCGGATGTGTGTATCCCCAATGGAGATGTCAATAACATACGGTAATCCTTTGTCGAGGTCCAATTCTACCAATACCCATGCCAACCTTTTATTATCCCAGCAGAGTGAATGTTCATCAAAGAAAATAAATTTTCCTACCGATTTAGTAATTGCTTCGAAGATTCTTACAAACCATAACTCGATAGGAAAGTCGAGGAGCAACATTCGAAAAAATCTTTTCGAGAAGCTTTCAGAAAGTGGATTAAAACTAGGAAACCACTTTTTTAACATTAAAATGCCTCTGCCAATAATCCAAGGAGAACCCAAAATTCTCAGTAGATCGCCCTCAGATAGAAAATGAAAAACCATCCAATGGTTAGACAATAGGCTAAATCTAGGACAATAACCTACGAGAGGCTTCTAGAAGCCTAAGATCCATTATGTTAGTTGAACCTTGTTCATCCTGGTATAATTTTTTTTACCAACTAACGCTTTCTCAGATAAACTAGCAACCCTGTCCATAGCAATATCCCTTTCGAGAACACGACTAGGTTTAGCTTCTCGAACTTTCCAGCTCTTGTGTTTGTGATTCAAACGAGCATAACTACCAGAAGCCTTGTTATGACTGACACCACCTACACGCAGCGGAGAGCTCTTCACAGGTAAGATCAGCGAAATAACTCTAGGACGGGGTTTAGGGGCGGTTTTAGGTGAAACATGTGTGCAACCTTCTCGAGGGAGACCTCCCATGTGTCGCCCCTCACCTAGGCACGTGTTTATCACGTGACAGGAGCTAGGTGTGCTGTCTCTACTGTCAACGTGGGACACATGTCGAGTAGCATCTGCAGGTTGAACTGGTGACAGGAGCTAGGTGTGCTGTCTCTACTGTCAACGTGGGACACATGTCGAGTAGCATCTGCAGGTTGAACTGAATGCAGGGCAGCTATCGTCGATCCATATGACACTTAATGTTAGCAAGGCAATCATACATCAATCTATATATGTTTCAACGGCCAAGAGACCTTCACTGCCCACAACTCATCCTCATCCGCCTAAGTGAGATCTACTGAGTCACATCTTGTGACTTAAAGTTCTGGCTCTCCATGTTGACTCGACACATTCATGTAACTCCAATACACTATATATATTATAGTTATATTATATAACTATATTATATATATACATAAAAACTGCATATAAATCATATATATATATAGATTGTTTTTTTTTTTTTTTTTTTTTAATTTGCAATTAAATTTCTGTGTTTTAATTTTATTTTAAAATGTTTTTACTAAAAAGCTTTGTTAGAGAATTTTAATGTTTTCTTAATTTTTGTATTTTTTTCGACCTTTTTTTAATATTTTGAATTTGACATGTTTTTTTGTATTTTGTTTTTGTTTTGTTTTATTTTGTTTTTTTTATGTTTCAATGATTTTTTTTTTTTTTCAAAAACAAATATATATATATATATATTAAAATGATTGTTTTTTTTTTTTTTTTTTTTTTTTTTTTTTTCATTTTTTAGGTTTTTTTTTTTTTTTTTTAATAAATTAAAATATATATTCATTGATTGAATATATATTTTAATGTATTGTTTTCATGGTATTATGCATTATGTTGCGTTTGGAGTGATAAACTAAGATTTAAAAGTAAGCATTTAAGGGTTAATTTTATTATTTTTTTTATAAAAAAAAAAAAAAAAAAAAAAAAAAAAAAAAATGTCATTTTAATACCCAAATTTAAAATGGGTGCTAACACCGTAGCAAAGATTCTTTCAATTTGATGGTCCATTTTGAGGTTTTGGTTTTAATGGTATCAATTGCTAAAAAATTATGATTTCAAAATATCTATAATTTAACGCTTTGAAAAAAAAAAATTATTTGTAACATCATTTTTTTTTTTAATTTAGGGTTTTTTTTTTTTTTTTTTTTTTTTGAGCTATTGTTTGAGTTTTAAAGGCCATGTTTGAAAATGTTGTAATTTTGACCCCATTTGAAAAATGGTGCTACCGGTGGCAACACTTTTTGATTTGGGGATTGATTTCATGTTTTAAATGTCTCGCTTTGAGGTCACAGCTCTCATTAAGTTGGTAACTTGCCTTACTCCCATAATTATCGCCATGGAAACATACAATGCAACAACTCCTGCAACCAAAGGGACTTTGGAAAAATTTAGGTGAGAATTAACCCACACTTACCAAAGAAATGGAGAAATTTACTTATCAAAACAAGCTCGATGAAGCGATGGGTTGATCGGGTTACATGTTTCAGATATTTTTCTATTCATCTTGATGGATATGATACTCCAAAGAAAAGATAGGATAAGTTGGTTTCATTATTTGGAAAGTCAATGAGTTTAGGGCCTTACATTTGGAAGCAGAGTTGTCTTCATTAGTCCCTAATGAACATACCTCCATTGAAGGCTATCTTGCCAAGTTCAAGTCATTACTAGCCTAGTTAAAAGGACATGGAAAAAACAAATCTGATGATGAGTGCATTTTCCTAATTCTATCCAAATTAAAAGGTCCTTATCGAGTATTTTCTTCTACATTTTATTCTATGATGGATGCACTAGGAGAAGAATTTGAAATGCCTTCTTTTGAGCTATTTTTTTATCTCCTAACAAGAGAACAATCCAATCTTCAACAACTAGTTGTTCTTTCTAGCTCTACTAATCAAGCTCTTTTGGCCCATACCTCCAAAGGTAAGAAGAAAGGCTCATATAAAAAGAAGAAAGATTATGGAATAACTGGTTCACTCTCCAAACCTCAACAAAAACTAAAATCATCTCCATCTTCCAAGTTTGGTGAGTATTCCTCCAAGACAAAGAAGAAAAATTCATATGAAACTTGCAGCTTTTGTGGTGGTCAAGGGCATCCAGAATCAAAATGTTGGAAGAAAGTTGAGGCTTTGAATGAATCCATGCAACAACAAAATATTTCTATGTCCAAACCTTATCTGACAGGTAAAGTGGATGTCTTATTTGCTCGGGCCTTGTATGCATCTTTAGATAGATGGATATTTGATTCAAGGGCATTCAGAATCAAAATGTTGGAAGAAACTTGATCTTTTGAATGAATCCATGCAACAACAAAATATTTATATGTCCAAACCTTATCTGACAGGTAAAGTGGATGTCTTATTTGCTCAGGCCTTGTATGCATCTTCAGATAGATGGATATTTGATTCAAGTGCATCTCATCATATGACTCTTTCTAATGAGTTACAACCTTCAACATTTCATTGTAGCATTTCTAAAATTTCCATTGGAGACTCTACACAACTTGATGCTTTAGGATCGAGCACTATGTAGTTAGATGAAGGATGCATAAATGATGTTCTCCTTGTTCCCGACACATCTGCTAATCTACTCTCAAATTATTAGATTTGACATTCTCATGATGGGAAAACAATAGTGTTCTACAACAATGATGTACAGTCATCCAAGAATTGCAAAATCCTAACATTGTTCTTGCCTTGTGGAATAGCCTGCATCATAAAGCACCGCATCGACATGTTTGTTGGTTTCAAGCCTTTTCAACTTCCCTTTCATTTCACATGCTCTATTCTTTGAGTAGGCTTTAGCATGAAAGGTTTAGACATGTAAACTATAGGTACTTGAAACAGTTGAGCACACAAAAATTGGTTCATGGACTTCCTAAAATTTCAGTCATGTATTTTGTCTCGTGATGTGTTCTTGGAAAAACATCAAGATCCTTTTCCAAAAGGAAACGCCTTTCATGCTACAACACCTCTTGAGTTGGTACATAGTGATCTCATGATTTTACCAACTCGCACATTTTCAGGGGCTAAGTATGCAAAATAATCTTCATTGATGACTTCTCACGAGGCTCTTGGGTTTACTTTCTTAAGTTCAAGAGTGAGGTCTTTACCACCTTAAAGACCTTCAAGGCCTTTTTTGAGAAGCAACCCTCTCATTCTATCAAGAATCTACACAAAGATAATGGGGGGAGTATGTTAGTCACATTCAAATAATTTTGTAGAGAACATGGTATTCTACATCAACAATATTATGTTCCCTACACCCATCAACAAAATGACATTGTTGAAAGAAAGAACGGACATTGAAAGAGAGATGGAAAATTGTATGATCTCACCTAAGGACATGGCACCTTCCTTCTTTAAATAAGTCGTAATAACCCAAATTGATTAATTTTATCCCACTTTTAAATTTGAATTTAATTAATTATTAAAATATAGTAATGAGTCTTTATTATTTTATTATTAAAAGTAAAGCAATTAATGGGAGGATAAGGTTGTTGGGGATTAATGAGGGGGACTTGAGAGAGGAGGATAAGAGAGGACGAGAGCACTTGGAAGAGGATCTCATTTTTATTTTGGTTTGAGATTTTTTTTTGAAAGATAGAGGGAGAAAAGGCAGAGGGAAAAACAGTTTTAGACTGCATCTAGATTGTTGGTTTTACATGAGGAGCTTGCTGGTTTTACTTGAGGATCTTTCTTGAGGACTTTCACAGGAAGCACCTATTGCTGGGAATTTTTAGCTCAGGGGCCAGAAAAACCGTAAGGAATCCTGGGGATAGGTAGTTGGATAGGTTGTTCCTAACTGACTGGGAGGTTAATCAGTTTTGGACAGAGCTTCAGCTTGGATAGAGTTGGAGAACAACATCAGTTTGATGTATTTATTATCATTATTATACCGTGGTTCATTATTGTTATGTTATTCATTTTTTTTACTATGTTGAATATGTTATACATTATCATGTCATTTCATTTTAAAATTATGTTGAACATTGAGTTGTTATTATGCTGAATAAAAAACATAAAAGAAATGGCGATAGTATCTATATTTAAATTTATGTTTTACAAGGCTCTGTATGCACAAGCCTTAATATTGTGAGTCAGAGTCTCGTTTCAAAACTCAAACCCTGGCTTGACCACCCATAGCACTGGGATTTTTTTTTTTCATATGCAATCCAATTTGGTTTGTTACACTTTGCCAGCCTAACTAGCTATGTACTTGGAAAGTCATAAAACAAGGGATGGAAGATTATACATGTTAGATGAGAAGTGAAGGCAACAACAAGCTTCAACCTAATTTGAGAGAAAGAAAAATGAGACAAAATGATTCAATTTAGATCAATATCAACAAGCTCTGGATTTCCCCTCTCGCTTTGATAGGCAAGGAGCTCTGTGCCAAGCTGCCCTTTATCTCCAACTCCAAATGCATAAAGTTTTGTCGGCTCTGTCAAGGCAAAAATGTGAGCATTCCAAAATATTGAGTTTGTCAGACTGATCTGCACAACCCGTTCCTGCCTTTGCTTCAATGAAACCACTAATTCTGGCCTCAACAAGTTTGCATGTCTTTGAGCCTGCCCTTTAGTTCCTGTGCCCAAGTGGTGCCCGAGGCTTGATGACTCCCCACACCCAAAAGAATAGACATCCCCATTTTTTGCCATGACAAATGTGGTATAATCACCTGTAGTCACGTGAACTGCCTTCACTCCTAGAAGTGATTCCACAACCTTAGGAACAGTTTCACATTCTTCATTTCCATTAACCAGAAAACCATATCAACCCCATCCCCATGTACATACTTGTCCTTCTTTGCCCACTACAACAACATGCCATGCACCAACCGCTATCACAATTGGCTCTAGCTTCAAATGT
>SNQJ01S0239193.1:3296-13627 GCA_010110895.2 Picea sitchensis
AAAATCCCTCAAGGGGTCTGAGCGGTCGAAGAAGCTCAGGAGAGACTGCGTGGTATATGCGAGAAGACTCTACAGGAGGTAGAGGTTAGATCTCCAAAGATTTAAGAAGGAAGCTCGGGAAGAGCAGCGTTTCATGCGTGCGCGAGGCTCTAAGTCAAGGATCTCACAGAGGAGAAAGACAACAAAGGGCGAGACCTTTGAAAGAGTGAAATTCTCCCAAGTGCAGGGAAGAAAGCGCAGAAGCTCAGGAGGAACAGTGACAGTCGTTCGATCGACATGAGAACAGATCTGGAACGTTGGGGAGATTTACGTCCAGGAGGAGCCACAACAGGTGGAAAAGGCGATGAGGATCTGGGCCGTTCGTTTGGGAGTGGACGCATGTCACGAGATTTCCCACCTCGGGAACTTGGGCACCGGAGGTTGGAAGAGGAAGTCATTTAACTTCACGAAGTGGCGAGAAGACAGGAGCTGCCCATCTAAGGAGGAAAGGTGGCAGAGATCGGTGATCTTGCGAACTCGGGAGTTCGCAGGGTAAAGGCCCAAGTAATTGGTGTCCAAAGTCGTGAGGCGCGAGGACGCGAGGTGACGAAGGAGCGAAAGGATCATAGCCGTCCATCTGAGGGGACAGGTGGCAGATATCAAGAGATCTCGCGAACTCGGAAGTTCACAGGGTAAAGGCCCAAGTAATTTGTGTCCAAAGTCGCGAGGCGCGAGGACGCGAGGCGACGAAGGAGCGAAAGGATCGTAGCCGTCCATATGAGGAGGACAGATGGCGAGAGATTAAGGGATCTCATGAACTCGGGAGTTCGCAGAGTGAAAGATCAAGTATTGGGTACTACAAGTCACGAGGTCGCGAGTAGCGAGAGAAGGACGGCCGTTGGATTCAGAACACAGGAGGACCGTTGGATCTAAGCGAGGGATCGTGTCTCGGGACCTCGTAAGAAAAGGTCCGAGAACTTGTCCATGGGGATCGTGAGGTTACGAGATAGCGATATCCCGACAGCTAGAGCAGTGTGGGCCATAGTGGAGCACGAGTGGAATACAGGTGGCACAAAGGATTCGCGAGCCGCTAAATGCCGAGGAGCGAGACTCGTGTGGACGCCGAGTCGCGAAGCGCTGAGGAGCCGAGATTCTTGTGGACGCGTGGCAGAGTATAAGGTGGGACCACGCATCTCGGGGTCTCGTAGACTAGGAGGGTGAAAGTTGACGGTTCAACCGGTGAGGTCGCGAGGTTGCGAGTTGCGAAGTCTCGGCGAGATAGAGGCCGTTGAAAAGTCAACTCACGTGCACCTTGGCACTTCGGCACATCGGGTGTCGAGAGTTGGAAAATCAAGAGCTTGGTATAGCGAGTTGCGAGGTCGTGAGGGAAGTAAGGCCACGGACACGGGAGTAGTGGTCATATGGTGGAAGCTTAGTCATGAGGGCTAGTGCATAGGAGCCGAGAGCTCATCAGTGATCGAGGATTCCCGAGGATAGTGGTTTGTGACCGCGGAAGGTCCGAAACCCCGACGCCCGACAACAGTTTCCTGTGGGGAAATTGGTCACGTTCAGGGGCAGAGGCTGTGCAGGTGAACGTAGGACCTGTGGATTGGGTTCGTGTTTTGATAGTGATTCCCGAGGGAATCTAAAATGAACCGCTTCGGCTCAGCAGAAGGAGGAAGAGAGCGATCCTGATAGCAGGAGGTCAGGTAAAGAGACCCTGCGGGGTGATAGGTTGGACCTCTCTGCATCATATTGAGACCCTTCACCAACTCTTTTTTTGTGGTATGTCTGGATGACATCCTCATCTTCAGTAGAAATTGGGAGGAGCACATGCAACATATTCAACGGGTTTTGGGCACTCTGCAACATCACAAGATATATGCCAACTTGGAAAAATGCTCCTTTGGAATGAATAGGGTCTGATACTTGGCCTACATTGTTGATGAGCATGGGGTACATGTGGATCCATCTAAGATCCAATTCATTCATGACTGACCAACCCCGACCACACTAACCGAGCTTCGAATCTTCTTGGGACTTGCCAAATTCTATCGAAGGTTCATGTTGGGATTCTCCCATATTTCATGGGACCTCACCCAAGTAACCAAGGGTGTTGGCAAGGAAACGTTCATGTGGGGGAAGGCAAAACAAAAAACATTTGTTGATATAAAGCATCGCTTGTGCTCAGCTCCAATACTCTCCTTACCCGATCTACAACAACCATTCGAGATTGAAACTAATTCCTCCAACTATGTTGTAGGTGTAGTTCTCACTCAACATGATCATCCGGTGGCATACCATAGTGAGACACTCTTAGATACTATCCGGAAATAGCCCACCTATGACAAAGAAATGTATTCCATTGTGCAAGCTTGTCGTCAATGGAAAAATTACATTCGGGCAAAGGAGGCAATCATCCACACTAATCACAAGCCTCTACAGTTCATACAGACACATGGGAAGTTGCAGAACGACCACCATCAAAATTGGTCCACATACCTACAACAATTCCATCTCAACATAAAGTATAAAATAGGGAACACAAATCTTGTCGCTGACTGCCTTAGTCACCCTCCCATTGTTGCACTCACCACAATGCTCCATTCTTGTGGGCATGAGGCATCTGAGTGGCCCCAACTATATCAGTGTGACCCTGACTTTGCCAACACCTATCATGTCTTCGGTATAGGTACAAATGTCACCAATTTTCACATCCAAGATGGATTTTTATTCCATTTGGGCCACCTCTATGTTCCCACAAGCGAGCGAGAATAAATTATTTGGGAGGATCACTGTAGTCGGATGGAAAGACATTTTGGCATGGAGAAAAATATGGTCCTTATACATAAAAAAAATGATTGGCCAAAACTTCAACAAGACGTCAACAAGTATATCAGATCTTTCATTTCCTGTGTCATTTTCAAGCCAACCATCAAGAAGAAAGGCTTATACACCCCTCTCCCTACTCCCGAGAGGCCTTGGGAGTCCATTTCAATGGATTACATGTATGGCATTTCATCCACCAAGCACAACAATGATTGTGTATTTCTGGTGGTTGATCAGTTTTCAAATATGGCCATTATCATAGCCTGGAAGAAGAGCATCACAACGACATATGTTTCCAAGATCTTCTTCGAACAGGCCTGGGTCCATTTTGGGTTACCACAAACCATCACCTTGGATTGGGACAACAGGTCCCTCAACACATTTTGGTCGAGTCTCTGGGCATTTTTGGACACCAAGCTCACTAAATCCACTGCTTTCCACCCCCAAACGGATGGCTAGACATAGGTCATAAATCAGATGATTGTGCACATCATGCGCATGTACAACTCTAAGCATCCATGTACATGGGATGAGAGTCTTCCCTATGTTAAACACAACTACAATATGGCTCTCCATAGATCTACCAACCATAGCCCATTTTAGGTGTGGCTCAGATTCCAACCCTTGGGTCCCATTGACATTTCACTACCTCTTGCAACCACACAAGCATAATCTTCCCATGTTCAGTTTGAGGCCGACAAAGCCACTAGATTCATTGAGAGGATTCAACACATCCACCAACAGGTCCATGATATTTTGTAGAAAGCCAATGCTAAGTATAAGCAATGCCATGATCAACACCAGGTACCTGCACCAGTTTCAGGTGGGAGACAAGGTCTCGTTACATTTGCAGAAATAGCACCTTACAGGGCCCCATCGAAAGCTCCAACCACTTTTCTATGGGCCTTACAATATCACTAAGGTTGTTGATAGAAATGCCTTTGAGCTGAACACTCCACCCTTCCTTGGCTTGGAAGAAATGTTCAATGTGGATCTCCTTTGCCCATATTTTCCACCATTATTGGACACCTCAGAGATTGCAGAACAATTAACACCAATAGAGCTCAACCCTGACTGCATGGAAAAAACATCCAATGATCTGATAGTGGAGGGCACTCGCCAGCAGAGGATCCAAATTTATTGGGTTGTCAAGGCAGGGAAAATCCCGCATCAAGGCAAGTGGCTCACCTGGGGAAACATTCAGTAGAATTTTCCTCACCTGATGGGGGAACTCAACACAATGGAGACCATTTCTTCCTAAAGGGTGAGGACTGATCCAAGTGGATGTTGGTGGCCACCCACCTATTCCAACTGGCTCATCTTGAAAAATTTTAGTTCAACACGTTTCTCTGTAATGATGTAATTTATTTGTAATTATGGGTTTTGCAATTTTGGGGTTGTCTTGAATCCCTACACAACATCCAAGTGGATGTTGGTGGTTGTCCACCTATTCCAACTGGATTATTTTGGAAGTTTTCATATCAGTACATCTTTTTGTACTTCCAGGGCCGTTTTGGGGCCCTAAATAGTGTTTTCTTGGATTTCCACAATCAAATTGTAGATAGAGTCAAAGTTTGATGACATAATGTGTAGTTCTCGAAAACACCTTTCCAATGGGCTATCACACGCATAAAATGGAGGTCGTATGAAAAAGTTACGACCCCGAGAAGTTGAGGTACCAACTTACCCATCGAGGCCCACATAACTTTTGGCATTTCATCTCCTAGGGTTGGGTTTTTGGATGTATAGGGTTTTGGAATTCATGAGTAATGTTAAAAAGGCCTCTGGAGACTCATTGTAATCATTTTTCTCAGATGGATGCATGGATCAGCCACATCTCTTCTTAGATATAGCTACCACCATTAGAGTAAGTTGTTTCACTGGATATCTGTTGCTGTTCTCCGTATCTCTATGTTATGGTATTCAATCTGTTATTAATTTCGTTCCGCTCATAAATCCGTATCAATCATTAAATTCCTTCTCTATTTTCAAGGAATATCTTTATCACTCATTCTAGGAATGTCTAGGGGAGAATTTGCATGACCCTATTGTCATTGCTTCACAAGATTGAAGCACCTTTGTAGTATCTTCTACCTTTCCTTCTAATCATCTATTTTATTAGTAAGAGAAGGTGAATTTATGCATTGGTCATGAATATGTTGCATCTTTTTGTAGAGTGTGCTATGAGCTATGTTCAACTCATCTTGTATTTCCAAATCATAGTTCATGAACTCCATAGTGCTGACCCATTTTTACTTATAATATAGACTTGGTTCTCTAGGAACTATACCTTTTTCTTATAGTCATCAAGATCATTTTTCATGTTGAGAAAATTGAACTAGTTGGGTTCAATAGTTGACAATCTAGTAGAAGTCATTGCTACTATATTTGTTTTGTCTAGATCCATGATTTTAGCATCTATGGTTTCCACCAACTCTTTATCAACAATGATATTTCATTTTTTGTGTTTGGTGGATTATTCTATTTTTCCTCTTGTTAAATGTAAATAATTCCAAATGGGTTACTGCCATGACCCCAAGGGGGAATCATATATGGGGTCAAATGTACATGCAATGGGTAATTGTATATGTAATAATGTTCGGCCTAATAAAGAGGCCATGTGTGAAATGTGAATAGGTATATGTAGAGAGCACATAGTCATTATTGAGGAAGATGTGATTTGGATGTATGAATGTATTGGGATATTTGGAGGAGGCTATCCTATTATTTAAGTAGTTATTGTGTAACTCATCTCTCTTATGTACCTTGGAGTTGTGCCAACTTGGTTTACATGGTGTGTTCCCTAATTTATTATGATATCTTAAATATTTGATTCATAACAACTACATTGTTAGTTGGTAATTCTTGCTCCATATATTATTATAGCCTAGAGCCTCTAGGGGATGGTAGTTCATTTCCCATAAGCCTCATTGTACGTGGTATTGTCTTGATGGGTGTATTTACTGTCATTGGTATGCTACCACCATATCCTCCAACATTTTCTTAAATATTTTCATTTTCTCCTCTTCATCGTATCTTTTCCTCTCAACTTCAACTTCTACCTTTTCTTTTGTATTTCTATCTTCCTCCTTAGCTAATATCTTAGATTTTTCTTCCTTGTCCTTCTTATTCTTCCTCAACTACTACTTTAGCTCTTGCTTCTTCTGCCATTGATTTCTTCTTTTCTTCATATTCAACAACTTTCCTTTTGAGCTCTTCTTCATCTAACCTTATTTTTCATCTACTTGTGTGTTTGATTTTGCTTCCATTTTTGTTGTTACTTTGTATTTTTATTCTTCAATAGTTTTTTGCTTATGTGCCTTCTCCTCAGTAGTTTTTTCTATATTTATTGTTCTATTTTTATCTTATCAAACTTTTCTTTATCCTTTTGTTGCATTTTTTCTTGCACCTCTTCATATGAGAGTGTTATTATCTTCTTCTTCTTCTTCTTATCATTATTTCTGAGTATATGGACAAGTAATGGGCACAAGACTTGTGTGGAATACTAGCACTTTCACGTGATAATGTATCTTGAACCTTTCCTATATAAGTTGATAATCCTCCATTTTTCTTCCTCCATGCTTGCAAATTTAGAATTGTTTAGTCCAAAGAGTCCTATGTAGATATGATAGTTTGGAAATAATTTATTTTGATAGCGAGGACTTGAAGCCATGTAGAATAGTCTAATATGCAACCTCTCTAATTACTAGTTTGTTTGGTAATGCTTTGATGGAAGATGTGGAACTTTTGTTACTCCAAATATTCTTATATAGGTGTTTTTTCATTCAAGTACCAATCCTCAATCCATTCCAAAACCTGCATAGCCTCTTCAAATATCCATGGAGAAGTCTTACATAAATTTGATTCATACAATGGAGCTAGAAAATGATCACATAGCTTAGAATATCACCACTTACCACTTATATTTATGCTCTTGGAGATATTATTAGTAAACTTGAATAGGTGTCTCAAATGTTCTCTAAGTCCATCCCATTCTAGGAAAATGATTAGTATCAATATAATGTCTATGCAATAAGTTAACATGAAGAAATCAATGGGAGAGCTGGGAGTTATATAATTAACCTTTGCTATCACATTTGTTATTATATGAGAAAGGATAACATATGAGTTGAAAAGTAATCCCTCCTTCACTATAGTGTATAAAAGTGGCATCCAAGCCTCTCTGAAGTGTGATGCATCCCTTTCCTTGTATAATATGTTCACTATGACAACATCATTCTTGTAGGGTTTCCTTAAGTTTAGGGTGAGTATATTCACATATCTCATTATTTAGATTGCTTACCTTCCATCCACCACTTCTTAGGATTTTGTGATAGATTTTGTTCCAATAAGAATCTTCTAGCTATGTAGGGATCATGTAAACCTCTTCTCTTGGGAATTCGTAAGAATTTTCCAACCTACTTTCTATTGGAAATTTGGTTGTCATTGATTTTTACCTTGATAAATAGGTGAAGTATAATTGATTGATTTGTTTGAGAAGCATTGTCAATATTTGACATATTGTTATGAAGGTGACTTGAATGTCAAGAATTGTCAATATTGAACATAATGTTATGAAGGTGACTTGAATGTCAAGCATTGCCAATATTGGACATAAAGTTATGAATGTGACTTGAATGCCAAGCATTGTCAATATTGGACATAATGTTATGAATGTGATTTGAATATCAGTAGAAAGATAATATTGACTAATACATTGTATGAGCTTGATACACTCATCCTATATTTTATAAGGTTGAGATTGTGTCATTAACATCCATACACAAAAGAAGAAATTGGTTTCCATCACTCCAAAATCTTCATATGAAAATCGCTGTTTAAATTGGTGTACAAAAATTAATTAATAAAATTAATCATTTGTGTTAATTAAATGAAGGGGGTGCAATGTTTCATTCCAAAAGGACACATTGTTTCAAAGTGGAAACTATTGGAGGACTATATAAGTAAAGTAATATGAAGGGAAGAGTGTGTCTTGGTGGATATATATATATATATAGAATGGATTGAATGAAAGTTCATTCTATCAGGTTGGTGTCGATTTACAAGTTGAGTCTTGTCATGAGGATTGGAATCCTCACATGTTAGTTGGATATGAGATCAACAAGACAGGTCTTTTTATGAGGGTTGGATTCCTCATTTCTCAGTTGGATCTGAGAACTACAAGCTTGGTCTTGTATCAGAGAGTTGGATCTCTCATATTTAGTTAAAGTTGAAGATATTAAATGATTGATTTTATTTGTATTCATTCAAGTTAAATACATAAAAGAATGACATTTTATCTACTTCATACATTTTTTGTTATACATGTTTATGAATAATTAATTGAACTGCATATCTTATTCAGTTAATTTAGTTAATATATGAAAGTGTGAAAAGTAGACAAAAGTTCCAGACTTATTCAGTTAATTTAGTTAATATATGGAAGTGTCAAAAGTAGCCAAAAGTTCCAAACACTGATTCCCCCCCCCCTCTCAGTGTTAGTGTATGTTTCAACACTTTCTTGAAAGGAAGCTATGCATATGCCTTGATAATCGATCAACATCTTGTTTTCAATATTAGTATGATCAATAATCATATTAGCACAAGGTAATTTTATGGGCCTAGAAACCATAGTATGTATGATATCTCCTAATGTTTTGGTTGCATTCCCATCTTGAGCTTCCTCCTGTGTTTTCTTAGTCAATGCATGGAAAATCGTGCTTATTCTATTAACATTTAAAAAATATATCCTCAATGAGGGGCATGTTACAATATTTTTTAAATATAGGTATTTGTATAGAGTGGCCTCATGGGTTCTTGAGGTTTAAATTCCATAAAAGTGCCCTCAATGTTAAGATTTTGTTTTGGATTTTTTTCTTTTAGGATCCATCTAACTAGTTCTACATGCCACCCATTTTAACAACATAACACATCAATGAAGTTAGCAAATAATAATTTTCATATAGAATAAATCAATTAAATTTAAAATGGATTTAATCCCCCAAGAGAAACCCTCATGCTCGCTCGAGAATATATAAAATTGAGAAACATCCTATTGATCCCAAATAATATTTTTGTGTCAACATTCTTAGAACTTGATGGGAAGTTCCTTATAAGAGATTTCAAACAATGGTATCGCCTGCATGATAAGAAATAATACTCAGTAAAATTTATACTTTTTGAATTAATCGAGGTGGGTGAGGGGTGGGAATTCGACTGTAGTATGAGGACCATTTTTCACTTTAGGGATAAACCAAAGAATGAAAGTGGTGTAATAGAAGAATACAAAATAATTTGCACTAAGATTTTACAAAGGATAGAAGACAATGAATAATGACCTGGGTTTTGTTGAGAAATTTGTCCCAAGTGACGTGGTTCCCTCACCCATATTATGGCTTAACTATGAGAATTGAGGCTTAAGGTGAACCTTGGCTCAACAAAATGTATCATACATGCCTTCAATTCTCAACATACAAACAAGAAAGTGAGGATATTTTGAAATCAATAACACACAGGAGAAATAATTAGCAAGCAAACCAATCAATCAAGGAAGTAAAGAAACATGAAAAACTTTTGCAGAAGATGCCGAAGTATTTAAAAAATATCAAGTCATTTTACTTTGTAGGGCAAATAAATGTTTCTTTGGAATTGTCATGTCACAAGTTTTTTTTTGTGCAAAGAGGTGTCACAATCATGTACCCATCATGCCATCAAGTTTCATCTTCACCATGAAACATTATACTAATTCCCTTAGACTTTATCCCATTGAATTTGACTTAATAAGAATCAAGATCAATAACATTTATGGTGATACCAAGTAAGAATTTTATTTTGGGAAAAGCATGGATAAAGGGACTCCTAGGATGACACTCTTTTCAATCAACAATATGGTGACAAGGAAATTATTTTTCTTAATAAAATCAAACATCCAAAATATAATGAAGCAAGTAGCCTGCAACACTAAAATGAAAAAGGCCAAAATCAAGAGGAAAACCAAAAGAGGCCTACACTAAAACTAAATTGAAATAGTCTAAAAGCTCAAAATTTAAACAAAAGGAGGTATATACAAATAGAAAGTCAAATTAAGGTGACATATGTATGGAAAGAACAAGGTTTCTTAGGCATAAAATAACTTTAGGTGGGAACCATCACTAGGATTTGTTAAATTCCATAAGTTTACTTATGCACGCAATTTTATTCATCATGTAATTTTATTGATCATGAAAAATATTATTACATAGTGGGAGAGAGGAAGAACATATAGATAATCTTTCAGGTTTTATCTTAATATGCCAAATGTTTTTATCAACAACTCAAGGATAATCACTATGACAAGAATGTGACAAGGACAACCTAAGAAATTGATGACCTACTCAGTTATCTATTCCCACAAATGCAAAACTAAAATCACTCCTAGCACCTATACCGACCTCATTGCTCAAATCCTTCCTTTGGTGCTAAAATCCTTGAACAAACAAGCTCTTATCCTTTTTTCTATGTGCATATCAATAATCTAGAAACAC
>SNQJ01S0239197.1:0-13626 GCA_010110895.2 Picea sitchensis
ATAATAATTTTGTTTATATTTAATCTTGTTTAGATCCATTATCTTAGAACAATTATTTTCAGAAGGCTTTGCTTAAACCTTGTATATTGTATATAACTATTGTACATAAACACTGTTAGTTAAGCATTTGTAATTAAAGTATTGATTTTTAGAGATCTATATTTAGTTAGGTGATTTCCTTTAGAGGTTTTTTAGGACCTTATTTGGCTAATGGAGCCATAAAACCCATCAGGTTAGATCATACCAAACAGCTTGGGTTAATTAGACAACCTCGGTCCAGATATATCCTTCCCGTTGACGGTGTGTCATAAATGCTCGTCAACAAATGGCACTAGAAGGAGGGTCGAGGTAAATTTAATTATTAAATGTCTTACCCCTCATCCTATCATAATTCCATATTTATAAATTCTTCTTCTGTTTCATCTTGAAATGCACTAGAAGGCAAGCCAGACTGACAAGTTGGCCTTGCAGGAGTCTTTGTTTTGAATGTATTTAATTCCCCATGGCTCCCCAAATCACTGTGTTGGAACATGTTTTCCACTTCTCATTACCTAATATTCCCAACGATATAGTCTCTCGCTTGTCAAAACTCATATTTGATGGTGGGGGGGATGTATCTTCAAAATACCACCTTAACAAGTTTTGGTGTAAATGCATCAAACATGATATTTCTTATTTAAAGGTTTTATGTAGATTGTTTTCTTTTACTTTTAGGGTTTGGGTTAAACATTGGCTTGAGTATTTTCCAGCATATCACATTATTGATTGGCTTCAATTTGTAGAGGAAATTTTAGATGCTTTTGAAATCTATGATTACAATCAATTATGTGAAGAATTTTTGGCTTTACTAATCAATGAAAATTCATCTCCAGATGTATTTTTAACAAGCATCCGTCATGTTCTCTGTAAGTTTCAAATTGGTGACATGTCATTTGTACTAAATCTCCTCTCTAATGTTTGTGCCCCTTTGATCCAACCATTTTCAATCGCAAATGATTAATAAATTACAAATCCTATCACTCAATTGAGAGA
Organism: Picea sitchensis; assembly: GCA_010110895.2. NCBI lineage: Eukaryota > Viridiplantae > Streptophyta > Pinopsida > Pinales > Pinaceae > Picea > Picea sitchensis. Next base: position 1,033 of record SNQJ01S0239197.1, read on the forward strand.
AGAATTTTGTTTGCAGGATGAGAGGAATCCCTTCAAAACTCTTGAACAAGCAAGGGAGGTAGAATCTATTGAAAAGGTTCATATTGACAATCAAACTAGTTTTTCCTCTCAAGCATTGTATATTCAGTCCAAGACCATTGTGTAAGAAGATTTGATGTTGGGTCAAGGTGAATGTCCATATTCTTCTAACTCTTGCTCTAATCAGTAATTAAACTCAGATACTGAATAACACTTAGGTGATGAAAATGATCTTAAGTATTATAACATTCCTATGAAACTGATTAGAGATATAAATCTGTAATTTAAATAAGAAACCTTAAACCTTCATCCACAAATCATACCTTATCCACAGGAAATATTAGTTGTTTGTCATGGAATTTTTGAATTGTCTATCATCCATGAGGCAAATTTAGATGGTCATATTATGTTGAAGGATTTATCACCAAAAGAGAGTGAAAGTTTTAAGGAAAGTAAAGAGGAATGTCTTGAGAATACCATTGTTAAATATCATAGCTCAAGAGATTATTTTCATGTGCTCATTTGTTATCCATTTTAATCTTTATATGCTGATCTCTTCTTATATTATGGTGGATATGATACTTTACCCACATTATCTTACTCTTTTCCATCACAATCAGATCTTTTCGATATGCCAAAATTTGGAGAAATTAATTCCGAACATAACATTTATGAAGTCGGATTTGACGCTCTTTCACTTTCATCACTCACATGGAAAAAAGACATGTTGCAAGTTGATTTTACACGATTTATTTTTGAAAAAGACAATGCACTCATTCTCATGGAGATCAAATATTCTACATTGCATATTCATTCTTTGATTAGTTCGAATTTTAATGATTATGCTTCACGTTTTGAAACAATCCATCTCATCAAAGGAAGTATTCAAACTAGTAATCTAATTGATGTCATGAATCCTCTTAGGATGTGTTCCCCATTGAAAGATCTAGTTCATTGAAGTCATAGTTTTCATCCTAATTTTTATGACAAGATCTTAGAATGGCTTGAAGATTCGTATCTTAAAACTCTTTATTATAAAGATAAAAGTGTGCTTGCTTTGTTTCTATCTAAATATCTAGGAAGTAAGCATGACATAATTTTTTTAGATCCTCCATGTGAAGAAATTGATGAACACTTGGAGAATTGTCAGGAGGATGGGGCACTTTGTCCTTGTATGATGGTTATGTTAGGTCCCCATAATATTGACAAGTTTTACAAACTTACTTACATTCTTCCATTCCATTATCACCCATATCATGACAAGATTGTAGAATGGCTGGATGATTCACACATCAAGAAGTTTCAAAAGAATGGTCAGGTCGTTATTGATTTTTTTTCACTGAATATATAAGAGGTGACCATGAAACATTTCTTTCATATCTACAAATACTACATTCTTTTATTCTGATTTTTGAATTTCTATGCCTTGCAGGATTGAAGATGTTCTTGTGGTTGTACTGGAAATACAATTTTACTTAGCCTTTTGATTTGTTTAGTAGTTATATTAGGTTTAGGAGTAGGTTTCCTTTAGTTTTATTTCTCAATATTTCCTTTTGTAATAATGCAGTTATGAACACAAGTGGGAACACCAAGAGAACCATAATATGAATGTTGTAAGGGAAGTCCACTTTAATCCTTTTCTCTCTTCTTTTCATTGAATATTTCTTTTCAAAAAACACAGTGTCATCGTGAAAATTTTAAAATCGAAAGTAAAGAGATAAAGTAAATTTGGACTATCAATTCACCCGAATTCAACCTTGACCCAAGTTGCCACGAGTAGGACTGCTAATAAGGATTTTTCTATTTTCTTTTAGTCTCTTTTATTTTTAATAATAATGCTTCGTCAATGTAACATCTTATGCATCACTATCTTAAGAAAAGAACTTGCTCGCACATGATATTTTATATGATTTAGTTATTCATTTATTTTACAGTGGGATTCTAGTAGATCCCAAAGCTCGGGTTTTTCTTTGGCCAAAATTGTTTCTGAAAGTGTGCTTTTGCTATTTCGATTTTGTATTTTTTTATGCACTTCCAATTTCAAATTCCATTAATACAATATGATTTGGTTTGTTGTGTGTTTTTTGTTTTCTTTGATTGCTTTGAATGAGTTTTCTTCTTGTCTTTATTTTTGAATCAATATATTTATGATCAAAGAGTGATTGTTGAAGGAAGCATTCATTTTAAGACTTGTGTTTTTCAAGCAATTTGAAATAGTTCAAAGAGGTCCTGATGTTAAGATATAGCTTAGAAAATTGATTTTTAAGTCAATTGTCACTTTTGTTTTGTCCTCAAATTTTCTTTGCCAGAGTTTTACAGTAGAGATGTGGTCTAAATATTTAAGAATTACGATGATATTTAAACTTTTTACGCTATCCATATTCTTAAGGAATCGCTTTTAAGTGCTTCCCCATTGTCTAGATGATTTCTTAAACGAAATCTAAAATATCTAAACCATGATAAAACTTCCAGTTTTGAAAGAAAATAAAGAACATGATCAACTATTCACCTGTATTGCAATTAACCTCCAGTATCACCCCACTCTCTTTGTCATCAATAAATCTATAATTGTATTATTATTTAAAAGTGGCATAAGAGGGTTGAAAGAACTTAAGTGTGGGAAGTGTGTGTAAACCCGTTGGGGTACTGAACAATCTCGCTAGCAGTGGGTAAATGCACACATGATACCAAGACAACTTCGTCAGGGTACTGAACAGGCCTACTGGCAGCGAAGCAATGTCAGGTTGAGAGGTAGCAGGTATATGATTTTGAATTAACTTTTATGGAAGTATATATCACGTGGATACAACTAATGGATGGGATTAAAGCATTTGAGTAGGTTAAATAACCATCCCTACCAAGGATATGGATGTATGCTGGCAGTAGTGGCTTTGTCAATGGTATTGAAGTCCTTTTATAAACATCATGACTCTTTGATTAAGACATTGTTTCAGGTTATAATCCCCTGCAAAGAAAATTCTATTGTCTGGTTATAACATTGAGCTTATCCTAATACTATATGGTCTCAAAGTGAATTTATTTCAGGGAGCTTAAATCCTCTTTTAAGTCTTATTCTTCTCTTTCTGAGATGAAATCTTATCAGATTGGAGAAAACTGCTTCGCCCAGTGAGTCACCATTTGTTGCACCCCAACAACCCCCTTCTTTATTTTTAATCAAAATCTAGGTTCCCCCGCAATTTTACTTGGATTCTTCATTTTTTTTTCCTTTGACTTGATTGGATTGGTACTGGTTTGGTTTGTTTCGAGGTTGGTTTGAGTTTATATTCTTTTATTTTGTTTGGTTTTAATTTCATGAAATTCAAATGCCTTTTCATTTTTCTTTCTACAGAGTTTTGATGTTGATGGACGAACTTCATAATTTGGGAGTTTGTTATTACCTTTTCCTTATTGAATTTATTTTCTATGAGAATGGCTTGGTTGAAGACATGGATTAATAATAATGATTTTAAAGGAAACATTTATTTCGACACATCTTTTCTATGACATTTGTTCACATTTTATCAAATTCGAATGAGGGAGAGACGAACATAGAAATCTTAATTTAAACGAAAACATTGGTTTTTATCAAATGTTTACTTTCGTTTGAATTATGCTTATGTTTTTTTCTTCTTTTTTTTTGCTCATTACCAATCATTTTCACAAAATCTTTTGGTAGGTTTAATTAATTAAATTATTTTGTCAGTTTGCATCTCATTTCAAAATAAAAATAAAAGAATTATATATCATTTGTTTGATTTTGTGAAAACCCAAAATTAATATTTTTCTCCTCTCCATCAACTTGAAGCTTCTAGAATTTTAAGATCATATTTGAAAGGAAAATATAAACAATATTTTTAAAAAAATTTATAGGTAGTTTAAATTCATTTTAATTTTATTGTTCTAAATTTTGTTTTATTTGAAATTTTTAGGTTATTGAATTGGTTCTTTTTGTTTCACATGTTTCTATTATCATTTATTTGGTATGGATCTGATCATGGCTTGATTTTATTATCTAAATACGTTCAATATAATTGATCCAAAAATAATATTGGATTACTGCAAATAATTTATGAGCAACAAAAGATAAGATTTGGAAATGCGTTCAAGAACAGAAACATGATTTTGTGGGAGTGATTGCACACAAACCATGAGGAATCTGAAGAAATGCTTGAAAACCCATCTGCATAATGGACCCATTTATCCTAATGGAAAGCTTTTTCCAAAACCAATGCACGGTTTGAGAGATATGGTTCTCTTTACGAGGCTAATTTCAGGTGGTAGAAATTATTAGTGACGTAGAGTGTTCATTCATGCATAAATATATGAGAAAGTTCAAAGCCTAGGGACATCCAAGAAATTGAGAGTTGGATTTTTATCCTTTCTTTTTTGTATATTATTTCTTTTGTAAAAAAAAATTCTTTTCAAATGGAGTAACAGATGGTTGAAATCTTTGGGAGAATAGACCGGTATTTTCAAAGAAGAATATGGAATTCTAGGTTGCTTAATGGTTTTTGGTCCTATGAGTAAAATGGTTTTGTTTTCATTATAATATGTTCATATTCTTTGATTAATTGATTATGCATTGATTTAAATTAGCTTTAAAGTCTGTTTTATCAATACATGGTTAATTGTTATCATTTATGTATTATTTTTTTCAATCGTTAAGAGTCTATTATCCCAAAAATTCATTTTGGACCTTATGATGAACTTATTATACTGAAACTATATGGGATACAATATACTCTTTGGCTTTTGTCCTTTTGTAGACTGTGCAATGTTAATACTGTTTCTCATATAATTTATGAATATGAAACTTTATTTGTATTGAATTAGCTTTAGACTGTTCTAGATATAATTTTTCATGTTATGTTTTCATTTATATGGTTCATTATATTTTGGTTCCCTTAATATTTGTGGTTGATCATCTATTGATACATTTTGAGTTTACGTCTAATGTTTGATAGTTGATAATACCACTTGTTGAGGGTTGGAGTTTATTTCACTTTTAGATATTAGACATTTTAAAGTCACATGAGATAACATTTATTTGTCTTTCTGTCATCATAAACTCATTCTGAAATATAAAAGACTTCTTTGAGTTTCTTCAGGAAGTATTATACTTGATTTTGTCATAGGTTTACACTTCACATAGGTTAAGAGGAGCTCATAGAAATACATGGAGATGAATTTAGCTTAGTACTGCTGATCAACAAGAGGTTAGTTAGCTTATTATTTATTTAATTTGTTGATTTGTGAATGAATAGTAATTACATCATTTAAACGTTAATTTTCTTTGTCCATTTTCATTATATCATTTACAATCTTACACATTCATTGTTTATTTGGTATTTAGAGTAATAGAATAATTTTGTTTATATTTAATCTTGTTTAGATCCATTATCTTAAAACAACTATTTTCACAAGGCTCTGCTTAAACCTTGTAAATTGTATATAGCTATTGCACATAAACACTCTTAGTTAAGAATTTGTAATTAAAGTGTTGATTTTTAGAGTTGTATCTTTAGTTAGTTGAATTCCTTTAGTGGTTTTTTAGGACCTTAGTTGACTAACAAAGCCACAAAACCTATGCAGTTAGATCATACCAAACGACTTGGGTTAATTAGACAACCCCGATCTGAATCCATCATTCCCGTTGACGGTGTATCATAAACACTCGTCAACATAAATAAAAATCCTTGACCCTCATCGATGGCGAAGATAACATGTTGAAGGAAACCCTAGAAAAATGTGACTCAGATGAAGGAGATGAAACAAATCCTAGTTATTTTGACCTAAAATCTATTACAATGGCCTATAAGTTTCAAGAGCTGAATTATATCCCTAAGGAGTAGGTTAAAATCCTAAATCACACCTTCTTTGGAATCCAAATTCTAAGAGATGCAACATCAAAAGGTAATCCGCTTGTCCCTTCTCTAGGAAATAAATATCACTTATCCTCAAATCAATCTAAACAACCCAAGGAGGAAAAAAAGAGGGTTTTAAGAAGAAATAAGCAGGTTCTCCAAGAACTGGGCGGTCTACTAGTCAAATCAAGTTGTATTTCCTTGATGATGGATAGATTTCCACTCAAGGTCCCCCCNNNCATCCCCATCTCCCATGAAGATCGTCTCTTGGAAAATATGAGGCCTTAATGGTAAAACGAAGTACAAGCTTATAAAGTAGAAAATTCTCAATGAAAAACCAATTATAGCTATGTTGTAGTTATGTTACAAGAAATGAAATGCCCTAATAATTTCTTTCAAACCCTTTCCCCTCTCGTTTGGCAGGGATCTCAATCCATAAAACTATATGCATAGGGTGTTGGAGGCAGTATGGTCTTCCTTTGGAGCCCAACAAAAAACACCCTATCAAACTTCTTCACCACTAAGCATTATCTTTCACCTTGCTTTCAACTTGTAGGATCCTATGAATTTGGATTTCTCACTAATGTAGATGGCCCTAATCATATTTCAGAAAAGCTCCTTTTCCTCAAATCCATCTAGAATGAGGTATTTGTTGTTCCAAGATGTGTTCTAGCACAAAATATATTGTGCCACATGAAGCCACATGATTTCAATCGACTCACATGAAACACCCCATAATCTCTAATCTAGAAAACATCTTGGAACAACAAAGACCTCATCCACAAACAATGTTTCTAAGAAGTGTGTGATGGAACTCACGCCCTATTCTATGATGATTCTTATAAGAAATGATAGCCAATAATAGACGTTTTCTTCACCAAAATTGGCTTCCTCCCAATCCTGAAGACCTCTGATGATATTGGATTCCCAAAGAGCGATGGAAATCCCTCCCCCATCAAATGAATTGGGGTGTCCTTTGGAAATACCTATCGAATAGGAAAAAAATATTCAGGGTGGAAAGGACAAACTTCGATGGGGATATAGATCAACACACTACTTTACCCTCAAGAAAGATTTCCACCTCGCAATGGGTACCTACCTCCTCCCCACACAAGACCTCTGGATCAAAATTTGGACCCAAAAATTATGGACAAAAATATCTTTCTTCCTCTGGCTTATTTGCAATGGTAAATTCTGAACCTGGGATAAACTAATCCGGTGTGGCTTCTCTAGCCTTGAGTTATGTCCTCTATGTTCCCAAACTCGAGAAACCATGGAACACCTCTTAAATTCCTACTACCATCCCTCATCCCTATAGGATCAATATTCTCTTCTCTTTAACACCTCTGATTGACTGAAAATTATTCTGCCTACCATGATAAAACATTGGCTATCCTTAGCATTCTCTAATCCAATCCTCAATCAGGAGAAACAAACATAATTTGGCTAAAGAAAAACCATAATAGAAACCACTCTTTCCACCCATTGTTCTTCTCAGTATTAGAATTGTTCCCCTCGGGAGATTCACATTCTTCAATATCTTGAATTGTGCCCCCCATATTCCCCCTCTGTCAATCAAAATGTCTCACCTAGAGCCTCTTCCCCAATCTCTTGGTATCCTCCTCCTAACAACTTTCTTAAACTAAACTTTGATGGCACTTCCAAAGGTAATCTGGGCCCATCAATTTTTGGTGGTGCCTTTCAAAATGAAACAGGTCAACTTATGTGGATATATGCCAACTACATAGGGATTGAAACCAACAATGCAACAAAGATACAAGCATTGGAAACAAGCCTCAACATCACGATCATAAAAGGTTTTAAAATGCTGATTGTTGAGGGGGACTCCCAACTTGTCATTATCATGCTTATAAAACTCTAATGTGGATCTAATCTTAGAAAAATCACCACTAGTTGGTGGCTGGCTAGCACCTTGGAGAGCATCCAATATCTCCTCTCCAAGATTGAAGTGATCACCCCTCCCATGTTAAATGGTCTACCATTAAACTACCATATAGGGTTTTCGACAAGGGAATCCTTAGAGAACATTATCCCCTAGATTTAAAATGGAACCCAATCCCCCACTCATCCCTTCATGTTGATTGTCTCACTCTTTCTTAGGCTGATCTATCCCACCTATATCAGGTGACATAGATAAGATTTGATGATGGGATCACTCCCCAAGGAGAGTCGCCAAATGTCACCCATGCTTTACATTAATCACCCACCTGGGCACCCACCCTGATCTCTCCCCATGTGACATCATTTCACCTCCCTCCTTAGCTCAACAACGTACCTCTAGCACAAGCTTATCTCCACCTCTGTCCTCGCCATGCCTTGGGCTCTCTAGGGTCATACATTTATAACTATGACCCCTACTACACTGATCATGGATTCTCATTGGTAAAATACTTCACCTTTGAGATGGGATGGTTTTATCATTTGCATTCCTCCATGGGCTCCTTATTATCTTAGCTCCTTTATTTCCCCTCCTATGTTTCTCTGGGATCTCTCCCTGCCCCATTTTCTCTACACTTATTTCATCCCACTCTTGACCATGATGCAAGTAATCTCACCTCATCGCTCCTAAGGGAGCTCATATCATCGATCTTCAGGATCCTGACTCATATCAACTACATATGAATCAATAAATGAATATCAAATTCATACCCCTCCTAATATTAGAGAGAAAATTGACCTGGTGGTGGTAGATGTTTGAACCCTTCTACACTTTCTTCCTGATGAAGAGATCGTGCATATATTTTACCCAACACAAGCAGAAGGTCCGGGTAGCATAATTTATTGTTTTAGCAGGTTGCAAAGATGGAAACTTGTTTTTGATTTGAGGATAAGTTGGATGGTGTTTCAAAATATAATCTATGGAAGGAGAGGATCATGTTGTTGTTGATGGAGAATGACATTTGGAAATTTTCAAACTCCATTGTGGCTCCACCAACGGATCCAAAAGATTTGGCCACCCATAAGCTAAAGGACATGAAATCCAAAAGGATTATTCTGGATGGATTGAAGGATCAATTGACACCTCATTTATCTAGAAAGACAACTGTGAGGGACAAATGGGAGGCTATGAATATTTTATTTCAGAGAAAGAATGAGAATTGTAAAATGGTGTTGAGAGAGAAGATTAGTGAAATGAAGATGATAGGATCAGATGTGGTGATGATTTATCTCACTTAGATCTAACTGGTTTGAAATGAACTAGATGAAATCGGGGAGACAGTGGATGATTCATAGTTGGTGAGTGTTAAGAACCAAACAACAATATAGCATAGAAAAACCTCAGGAAAAGTACTCAACGCCTTGAAAAAGAGATAATTTCAGATAATAAGCCTCTTCGAGGGGGAAACCTCCTTTTACCCCACTTAAATGTTCAAGTACAAGATGATTCAAAGATGAAAATGTCTCCTTGGTGTATATGGGAGACTAGGAATTATAATTTACAGTGTGGCCCTAAAGCCGACATAATTCAAATAAAATTACTAATCTAAAATTACAACTAATGGCATAAAATAGGCATAGAATAGAAATAGCATTACCTATTAATCTAATTATGCCAACACAATTAAGGGGTAATGAGATAACATTAGGGCTTAACATGCCCTCCTCTTGAGACAAGTGTTGTCCTGATACTTAGGGTAACTCTGGATGCTTCGCCCAAAGACTCATCTTCCCAAATTGGAATCTTCAGGTAGTTTCTCCATTTAATGAGATACTGCAGAATGGATCTATTCACATCGGTTACATGATTCTTGTGTCAAGTAGTGGCTTGAGGCTCCAGTATGATTTTTTCCTTCCTCATCAAGTTGGAAATATAGTTTGAACTGGGATCACTTGTCACCCTATAACCTTCTTTAAGAAAAGCATGAAACATGACTAGATTTACTCATTAGAGATCTGGTGACTCAATTTGTATGCCGTAGTACCAATATTTTACAACACTTTATAAGGGCTATAGTAATTTGGTGATAATTTGTACATCCTTCTTAGCTTACTTGAGGGACATCTGTTTGCTTGGTTGTAGTCTTAAAACACCCAATCCCTGCTTGAAACTTCTTTTCCACTCTGATGTTGATCTGCTTGTTGTTTCTAATATGATTACGCACCATGGTCATGTTATGCTTCGTATTTGGAGAATTTGTTGTTGATTCGATGTGATCTTCCACTTTGCTTGAACCTTAGATTTTTTATTTTAGAGAGGAAAGAAGTGATGGAAGGAGGTGGTATCCATAAAAGTGGTCACCATAAATACGGTGTCATTTTTACATTTACTGAGTGTGAAAGGAAGTGTTATACCACCACATTACGCCAAAGGTAACCATTTTACAGACCATTTGTGTTTTGTTTATCAGGGGAGACAAACAGCAGTGTACTGAGCATTTGTTCACTATCTCGGTTTGTCCATGATTAGAGGATGATAGGATGAAATTTATGGAAACAATTGAAATGTACCCAAACAAGAGCAAATGAATTTGTCAAAATGTCCAAGTCTGAATATAGGATCTCGTAACACAATAATCTTTAGAACATACATGTAGCTTTTTGAGGCTTTGTCTCCATGAATCACGGTGGCTTGAAGCTGTACTAGCTACAAGAAGGGGATAGAGAGTGCACAAAAGTGTGCAAACTTGTGGAGTCTATCAACAATCTCACATGATGACACTCTTTCCTTAGGACTTTGGTAGCTTCCCCAGTGATGAAATCCATGGAAACCTCCTCTAGCCAGCTGACTTGGGATGGATAATGGAACATGTAAAAGACACAGGGTCTTAATTGTTTCCACCTTATTTTTGTTGTAAAGAGCCACATTACACCCTGGAAACCTTTGAACTGCCAGTAGTTTTAAATGTCCAAGAAAGGTATTCTTGACTCTGGTGGTTTTGAAATCCAGGTACTTCTCCTGGAGTGTGCAAATTCCAATAGGTACAACTTTTGTTTTGGGTTAGGGTCCTTACATAAATATAAAGCGATCTTTGTACCATAGTGAATCATTTTTTCCAATATGAAATGTATAAAATTACCTTTGGAATCCTATGTAACCTTTGAATGAGACTCCACCTTTTTCATCATTTTCCATTCATCCCCTTGCTTCTACTATCCAATCAAGTTGGATGGTGAGATGCTTACAAAGAAAGGCCTCAACATCTTCATCCCCTTTCTTAGAGTGCATACACTTCACAACATTTCTGCTTCCCCTTTTTGCTTGGAGTGATTTCAAATCATAGCCAAATTATCTTTATTTACCCCATTTTATTTGTTTCTTACGAAGATAGTCTTTTTGTTCTAAAAGAGTAAGACTATCTTGATGCATTTGACCTTGAAGTCAATGGGACTAGTGAGATACCATATCTCTTACACAAGGTGTATCTACAAAATTTAAGATGATCTAGAATCTAACAATTTTTACATAGATACCTTACTAATTTCACTAATTTCTCTGGAGTTCGGGGTAGAAGCGATTCACAATGTTTTTATAAAGAAAATTCTGCAATCAGTTCGGGATGATTCCAGAATGTTATCTTGTACATGTTGTATCTTTGAAATTATAAGGCCCGAGGAGATTAATTTGCCCCAGACCCCACATTACCAGTCAAATGCACTTCATTACCCTCCAAAAGAGTTCCTTGCAAGCGTTGTAGAAAAAAAGAGTGCCAGCGAAAAGGAAATGCCAGTTAGTAGCCAGGATGTAGCGTGAGAACTAGAAGACCTTGAGAACTCTACATTACCATATTTTTAAGAACCAAACAACAATATACCATACAGAAAACCACAGGGAAAGTACTCAATGCCTTGAAAGAGATAATTTAGGATAATGGCGTCTTTGAGGGCAGCCTCATACCCACTTAAATGTTCAAATACAAGATGATTCAAAAGTAAAAAGTCACCAACATTTTATATAGGAGATTAGGAGGTATAATTACAATTAATGGCTAAAGGCTGACATAATTAAAATAACATTACTAATTTAGAATTACAACAAAGCCGACATAATTAAAATAACATTACTAATTTAAATTACAACTAATGGCCTAAAGCCGACATAAATAAAATAGCATTACTAATCTAATATGCCCCAATTAAGGGGTAATGGGCCAACATTAGGGCTTAACAGTGAGGACAACACTCAAAGGATTCAGGAAGGAGTGGACACCATTCATCAAAGGGATCATGGCACGTGATAATCTCCTCGATAGGTCAAGGATGTGGGATGACTTCATTCAGTAATAAATTCAAGATGATTATTTGAATGGAGGAAGGTACAAGAATGTTGATGAGATCATTGCTCTTGCTAGGGAGGCAAAGAAGGGAAAGTTAAAGAATATTGCTAGTGTAGAGTTCACCTCTCAAGACGGAAAGACATGAGAAAATTCAAGTTCTTTGCACGTTACAATTTTGGGAACTATGTAGGTCAATGTATAGACAAGAACAATGGTGCAAATGAGACACAACCGGAGGTAGTTTCATCGACAGAGGATCAAGTAGATGATTTTTCCAAGAAGTTTGAATAGATAGAGTTCTTAGTTATTTCCTAGACTTCCCTGGGCACCATATCAACTGGTGCATGGATGTAACACACCCACTATCATTATTTTTTTAAAATTTTGGGGTTAATCCCCCACAATGGGGAATCTCTAGAAACCCTCATTAGCGAAGTGCCAATCCCTGGTTCAATATCGGGATTCGGGGTTTCGAA
>SNQJ01S0239198.1:0-13626 GCA_010110895.2 Picea sitchensis
TTGGCCAACCATTTCAAATTAACTAAGGAAATGTGTCCCAAGACATAGGATGAGATAGAATACATGTCCAGGGTCCCATATTCATTAGCAGTTGGTATCTTGATGTATGAAATGGTTTGCACAAGACCAGATATTGCACATGCAGTGGGAGTTGTGAGCATATATATGAACAATCCAGGTAAAGAACATTGGGAGGCAGTAAAGTGGATTCTCAGATACTTGAGAGGTACTGCTAATCATGCATTATGTTTCAGAGGTTCAAAAACTGTTCTACAAGGATATGTTGATTCAGATATGGCAGGTGATAAAGATAGCAGGATGAGTACCAATGGGTATGTGTTTACTATAGGTGGAACAACAGTGAGTTGGATTTCAAAACTGCAAAAGGTTGTTTCACTTTCAACAACAGAGGTAGAGTATGTTGCTGCTACAGAGGCTAGTAAAGAGATGATTTGGTTACATAGGTTTATGGAGGAATTGGGCAAGAAGCAAGAGAATAGCATGTTGTACTGTGACAATGGGAGTGCCATTCATATTGCAAAGAACTCGGCCTTCCATTCGAAGACTAAGCATATATAGTTGAGGTACCACTTCATACGATCCACCTTGGAAGATGGACACTTGAAGTTGGAAAAGATACACACTAGCCAGAATCCCGCAGACATGTTAACAAAGGGAGTAACCTGGGAGAAACTGAGTTCATGCTCATTTTCAGTTGGTCTTCAAGAATGAAGATGAAGATGAGAAATTTTCCAGGTCAAAGAAGGTTCAAAGTCCAACATATACAACAACGGTGGAGTTGTTGAGATCAGTCTCCAAGTGGGAGTTTGTTGGTTGTGGAGCCTAATTATGTTCCTGATTCAGAGGTCCTTGCTTTCAGCCGTGTTTATACCCCATGAATACTTTAGACCCCAGAAGTATGTACACTCTTCCACGCGGGGGAGTGCAGAGGGGGGGTACCCCCTCTGCAGGGTCCGGGGGGGATATCCCCCTGGATGGGGGGTCTGGGGGCAAGCATGCCCCTAGCAGGGGTTCGGGAGAAAAGCCCCCGAAGGAAAAATTGCCTTGTAAATGTATATTGTAATTTCATTGTAAATATGGATCGTTCATTATAAGGTCGCAGATCTAATGATAAAGATTATGTTAGGGTTTTTTTCCCTAGAATGAAACCCTCTTTTATGAGAGAAATGTATTACGGCTATGATTTGATGGCAAATATTGTATTCTGAGAGAGGAGACTGTGAGAGAAATAAGAGGAACTTACAACGGGTTTTGCTGTAGGTTGTATCCCTTCATTTTGCTGGATAATAATAAAGGAAGGACCTAGAAATTTCTCTGGTGGACATAGCCCACACTGGGTGAACCACGTAAATCTGTGTCTCTATTGTATTGTGTATATTCTGTGTTTTGTTTCCGCATTTGTTTTATTTTATTGCTCCACGGTCCTATTTTTCTAACACTTCGAGCAACTAGAGCATTGTTTAGAGACTGTGTATGAAATCAGATGAACATATATAAATTGTAACCAACGAATTGACATGATTGGATACATACATCTGAATCTTGTTAAACCTCATTTTGATAATCAAAAGGGTTAGTACAGTCTTGAGTTGCTCACTCTTCTCCTTCGGACACTTTGGAATTCACTTACACGCAGAATGAATTTGTTCACAATGGTTCTAGAAATTTAAACAGGGATGATCTTACCATGTCACATCAACCATTCAATTCAGGTTATGAGTGAAATTTCAACAAATATGCCACCGGATCTTCAGAGGAGTTTAAACTTAAAATCATCATGGGTTGATGGCGGAGGCGCGGGTGGTAATGTGGTCTATCGACGATTTCAGAAACGCTGTTGTCTAATCGACACATGGGGTAGAAACTAATGTGGGATCATGAATTCACTAGTTCCTTAAATGTCCAAAATCTGATTGTATCTAATATCGCAAAATTCCCATCGTTACGCTCTTTTAGTTGGTGGATCAGGGGTTGGGATTGTGCTATGAACATTTTTGTTGATATCCTCCTGCAAAATCTCTGACGCTGATTGATCTTACTATATAGTACCGACGTGGCAAAGATGACTCGGAGCCGTGACTAGGACCTAGGGAACCAAAAATGACTCGGGATAGAACTAGACCGTAAGACCCTCTTACCTGGTAAAGACATGTGGTGTTCAAGACCAATGACTTAATTCACTCGTGTTAGTCAGAGTCAGAACTTTGTTTAAGCCATTCGTTATAAAACCAAATCCTAACTTGCCAACACCAAAAAGTGTCAAGGATCGACGATCAATGATAAACCTACCCAAGTGCTCTCAGATCGACACCCTCGAGAATGTCCCGATGCCTAAAATGCATCAGGGATCGACGATCAGAGATAAATTTATCGCGGTCGAAATATTTGTTGGGATCCTTCTGGATTTTCCCCGATCCCGATAAAGTGCATCGGGCATTGGCTATCAATGATTGTTTTACGTCCTTTGTTAATGTCTGTCTTCCTCGTATTTTATCGACGCCGAAGGGGATCAACTATCTCTCGAACCTTTATGTGAATAACCTATGTAAACCAAAACTGCCTTCTTCCGATGCCGAAGAGGATTGACGATCAATGACTATTGTTTTTGTATGGTTCCTTTACTTACTTGAGCTATTTCCGATGCCGAACTTGAGTGCGTTAGGTGCAGTGTTTAGTTGTCGATTCTTAATTCAGATGTTAAGGTCCTTTAGACATGAGGTTTCATAAGTTCAAACAAACTTGAATAGGTGATAAGTGTCATGAAAATGAACAACTCATAAAACATTTCCCAAAATGAATTCGATTCAGACAATGCAGAAAATAAGTGGTACCCAAATTATGACAAAAATTTGATAAGGATTTTTAGGGTGTGTTGAGTGCTCAACAAATGGTGACTTACTTGGCAAAATCAAAATCTCTATTCCTTCCTCGGGCTCAGCTGATTCAAAAGTTGGTTAAGAACATAATTGTTTTTTTTTATTAGAGCCTCTTCTATCCTTGCGTTTGAAATTCCCTAGTTGGTGAATCCGGGCCTGCCTGTGCAGTTTCAACCGTTATTCCACCTTTGTTTCCTTTAACCATGACCCATGCCCTCTTTTGAAAAGAGTCAAATAAATCATTTATTGGCACCAGGCCTTTTAGTTATCATCCTTCACTTGCTATGGTGTTGCTCCGCTGCCAGTGAGCGTCCATAGCCCCGACGGAGTCACCCAATGTCACAGACCTTGCTCCATTGCTAATGAGCGTCCATAGCCCCGACGGAGTTATCTGCATACCCTCTCTTACTTTGCACTCATTTGATATGATTGATTTTATTTTGGCAGAATACCCTGAGCGAGTGGGAGAGGAGGACATCTGTTATTTTCAAAATGAGATGGTTAAGGTGATTTTTTGCTCGCTCTGTCTTGATGTACATGAGGTCCTTTCCAGCTTACCATAGTTCCCTTTAGGTCTTACCAAACTACCAGGAAAAAAATTCATCACTTTTCCAAGTTTGTTTATTTGCACAGATCAAACACAGAACTCCTTCAAAACAACTACAATTCTCCTAGCGCTTCTTGTGTTGTATGTAAGCATGAGTCAAGAACAAATTTCATTATACCGCATGAACTAAGGTCAACCAATGCATTGTTGAACACAAACTTCAAAAGCACAAAAAGTACTATAACAAGAAAACAAAAATGAAGGACCCCGCAATTAGCCTACCTAAAAAACAAAATATCATGAAAACACACACATTTTTTTTTTAACAGGAATATTGTTTTAGGGCTTGGCCATTCACCGGGAGGGCGTCAGGTTCCCCCCTCAGGTTTTTCAACCGATACATGCCCACCCCAATTTTATCGGCTACCTAAAAAGGTTTGAGCCATAGATTCTGAAACTTCGAATGCTTTCCCTTCGGCTCATTCACTCTGTCCCATTTGAGGACTAAGTCTCCTACTTCAAAATTCTTCTCTTTGGCCTTATGCTTGTCAAATCACCTTTTAACTATCTGCTGATGAGCAACGAACTTTGATTTTTCTTTATCCCTTTCTTCTTCCAACATGGGGAGGGTATCAATTCTTTGTTGTATAACCAATGAGGGTTGTCCTATAGAATCTTGAGCAAGCTGAAGAGATGGAAGATATAGCCCATTTGGGAGAATGGATTCCTGTCCGTATACCAGAAAGTATGGGGAATTCCCTATAGCTTCCTTGGGTGTTACTCTATCAGCCCATAATGCATTATGAAGTGAACTGTGCCAATTCCTTTGGTTGTCTGCAACTGTTTTCTTTAATATCCTCACTAGGTTCTTATTGGTTGATTCTACCACTCTGTTCCCCTGTGGATAGTAGTTTGTAGAGTATCTGATTATGATTCCTTTGTCTAAATCAAAATATGTTAATAGGGTGGAAGAAACGTAAGCAACATTATTGAAAACAAGGACAAAAGGCACACCGAACCTTGTGATCAACTGTTGTTCTATGAATTGGATCACCACCTTTTCATTTACATGAGTCAGAGGGACGACCTCTGCCCATTTCATGAAATAGTATGTGGTAGTCAGTATGTATTTATGTTGTTTTGAAGAACTCAGTGTAATTTATCCTATGATATCTAACCCCCATTGCTTGAATGGTCTAGAGACAACCACATGTTGGAGTGGGATACCTGCTCTCTTTTCCTTCCCTGCACTTATTTGACAAGTTTTACAGTTCCTAGCATATGTGTGAGCATCCCTGAACAAAGTAGGCCAATAATAGCCAACTCTCAATATTTTGTGAGAGGTGGTATTTCCTGTGAAGTTTCCACCTGCACGAACATCATGGAGATCCTTCAGAACCTTGTCTGCGTCTTCTCATTCAAGACAAATTAAAATTACCCCATCATAATTAACGCGGAAGAGAACCAAATTTATGAGCGAAATTGTGCTGATTTTAGCCTGAGAGCTCTCCTTTCCTTAGGGTTTAGGTTTTTTGGGAAAGTCCCATGGTGCAAGAGATAAGATAATTTCCCATACCAAGAATCCTGCCCTGGGGATACTTATGAAGCTTCACTACACCATAATTCCAATTCATTCTCCCACCCGGGGTCTTCATTTACTTGGTCTTGGGCTTCAACTGCCATTTTACATAATCCTTGTCCCTTAACCAATTTAGCAGGTTTTATTTCGAGATCAAATTCTTGGACCACTTCCATCCAATTCCCTCTTCTTTCCCCCATATCCTATTGAGTAAATATGGATTAGACTGCGGGGTGAGGCACAATGACTTTGGTGTGGTTCTTTAGGATGTAAGATCTAAAGTGTTTCACTACCTTGTACACTGCATTAGCCTACTTGTCTATAACATGGTAATTTAGTTCGAACCCTTGGATATTAGTTCTCATAAATGAGACCGAGTTCTCATTGTTGTCATCATCCTTCTGAGTCAATACTGCAACTAACGATTGGTTAGAGGCGAAAGTGTAGAGGAAAAAGTCTTTGCTAAATTCGGGACTTCACAACATTGGAGCTTGAGATATTACAGTCTTAATATTGATGAAAGAAATTTTTCATTCATCATCCCACTTAAATTCAACATCTTTGCATATCATATTTTGTAAGGGTTTGATAGTTTCAGCGAAATTGAGGGTGAACTTTCTCACAAAATTGATTTTCTCAAAGAAGGATTGCATAGCCTTTTTGTTGTGGGGTAATGGAAGCTGGGCTATATCCCTAATCCATTCTTGGTCTATGCGAACTCCTGCTTGAGATATAATATGACCAAGTAGTTTCCCTTCCTCAACACCAAAGATAGTTTTGTTAGGGTTTAAGGATGTACCGTATTTCCTACACCTTTCAAAAATCTGGTTTAAGTGTTGGATGTGATCTTCTCTATTCTTTGAGTACACAGTCATGTCGTCCAAATAAACTACTACGCATTTGTTGATTAGTCCCCGAAATGCTATGTCCATGGCCCTTTGGAAGTTTCCCCCTACATTGATTAACCCGAAGGGCATGCGTTTATAAGAAAAGGTTCCCCAATTAGTTCAGAAGGTAGTTTTCAAACGGTCTTCCTCTGAAACTAGAACTTGGTTATAACCTGAAAAACCATCCAGCACGGATAAAATATCAGAACTAGACATGGTCTGCAAGAGTTGCTCCATCGGTGGGTCTGGGAAGTTGTCCTTTTCTGATGCTCTGTTGAGGTTCCTGAAATCCACACACAGACAGATCTCCCCATATTTTTTTCGGACATGAACCAAATTTTCTACCCAAGCAGAGTGTCTAACCTGAAAGATGATTTTAGCATTTAGTATTTTTTTTAACTCCTAACACATGACGGGTTCCAGAGACGGGTGGTACTTTCAGAGCTTCTGTTGGAAGGGTTTTACTCTGGGTCTTAACGAGATTGTGTGTTGAATGATACGAGTATCAAAAGTTTTCAGAACTTGGTAGGACCATGCAAAAACATCTTGATATTCTCTGAAAAGTTTGAGGTAGGCCTTCCTTTCTTCTTTAGATACTGTCTTGCCGAGATTTATATTCTTAGGGTTCTCCTGGGTTCCTAGGTTAATAGATTCATACATGGGACATGAACTCCCTGTCTTTGTGTTCATTGACCCCTTAAATATTTCCCTCAAGTCAAATAGGTTTTCCAAATTGGCTACCCCTTTCGGTATCATGTGAGACCTCAGTTTGTCAATTGATTGATATGTTTCAGGTTTTTGTACATGGGGATCGGTTTCTACTAATTGATCCTGAAATATTTCATCGTTAATAGCCATATCTTTAAAATTATCCAGATTAGTTAAAAAGTTTATGATCTGTTCATCATCTTCAAATACCTTCCAATTAGAGATATTGTTGGGCACCGACGGTTTGTAGAGTAGCTCCATAGTGAACCGAGGTGCTTCATAGTATTCTAAAGGGGATGGCCGCGAGGAAACAGTGGCTAGGGAATCAACTAGTTTGTTCTTTGTTCTAGGGATCGATGTAATGTTGAAGGCTTTAAAATGTTCTATCAGTCTGTGCACTTCCTGTTGATAATTCCTTAGGTGGGGGGAGTTGCAGTGTATAATGTTCCTTGCTGGTCTAACAATGATTTCAGAGTCTCCAAAAACCAATAGTTCTTTAACATTGAAGTCTATGGATTTCTTTAGCCCTTGTATTAGAGCTTCATACTCGGCGGTGTTGTTTGTGCATTCAAATTATAGTCTGCAGGATAAGAAATTTCGTTTACCTTTGGGATCAATGAGGATACACCCTGCTCTTGATCCCTCTTGCGACTTAGACCCATCAAAGTAAAAGGTCCAAACTTGTGAGAAAAAACCATCAATTTCTTTTTCCCTAACACTTTCCTCCTTTCCTCCAATCTGCTTCATGGTTTTTAGCGAAGGTTTTTGACAAAAGAGGATTTCTTCTGCTGCCGTCAACAAATTTTATTGAAAAGTCATTTCAGAGTTTTGAGTGAGAGGAACATCAGATGAGAGGGGGGAGAAATTCCCAAAATCAGAGTCGCAGGAATAATTTCCTAGAACAGGGAAATCTGTCGAAGAGGGTTCGTTGAGGGTTTCTAGGTCGGTGACAATATGTTTTAAATATATTTCCGTATTGATCTTGATCATATTCGTGTGTCCTTTTAATGGAAACAAAAGGTGAGCCTCGTCTGTACTAAATTATTTGTTTAAATTCTCGGACCAATCTCGACTAAGTAGCAATCCATAAGCTTCTGGGATATCTACTACAATGGTGTCAATCACTTGAACAAATTTCGGGTGTGTTTCCATCCTGATCATGACATCTTTGAGCTCTCCCATAACCTTCACCTGGGTTCTATTTAGTTATGTTGGCCCTTGACCAAGTTTTGAGGGATCTGGTCAAGTTTGACCTATTTTGGGACTTCGATAGCCTGTCAAAGGAGGAGCACAAGACGAAGCAGAGATCACGGGATCTCAGCCACTTTTTGGGTCCTTTTTTGGTTTTTGGGATTATGTAATGGGCATGGGATGTCGGCCCATGGGTTTACCCATGTTTAAGCCTATTTTGTAATGTATATATATATGTCTAGGCAATATAGAGAGGAGGGATCTATGTGATGTAAGGCTAATAAGATAAGTGCTAAGTGAAAGTGTGGTTTGTAGATGCTCTGTGCATACTATGAGAGACTTGCAGAGCTAGGTGCAATGTATTGTAATAGGTAGTGAAGTGCTTTGTGCTGTAACGCAAGGAGGGAGGATCTAGCAAGGTGCACAGATCTCCTGTCCTAGGCGAAGTAGGGTTTTGAGGCTTTGTGCTTGTAACCGATTGACTAAAGACAATAAATAAGAATAGTTGGCGGACGTAGCCCCAGGGTGGGGGTGAAACACGTAAACAATGTGTTGTTATTCCTTGTGCTTGTCTTGATGTATTTATAACTTCTCTTGCTAAGTGCTTTGATAGGGATAGATAAATCTTCTTATGATTTGTGCTAATGATGTGTAAGAATGTTAGATCTGACCTATATGAAGGTGCTTAGTGCTTGATCTACTAGATATAACCCACCTATTTATGATAAAGTGCTTAAATACATCAGATCTGAGTGAATGATGCGATGCTCTGTTCTATCTGCACAGTAGTTATTGGTTGAATATTGATGAACTGTTGATGCTAAGTGATCTGCTAAGTATTATAATCACAGATCTATGTCCCAGATAAGGTTGCAGACACTTGAGTCCTTCAACCACCCCTACCTCTACCTTAGGTGAGACTTCATATGCTTCACAGGTGTTTCCAAAAGGGCCGATAGTTAGGGTTTTGTTGGTGCACTATTGTAGCATTGAACCCTGGGTATGCCACTGTGCCAACAAATGGTTCCATTGCCGGGACCTGAAACTGTGAGTGCTGGGAACTGAAGAAAAGTTCTGTGCATAGATCTACTGCTGAAGTGTGCAGTATCGGACCTGAAACTATGAGTGTTGGGAACTGAAGAAAAGTTTTGTGCATAGATCTACTACTGAAGTGCGCAGTATTAGACATGAAACTGTGATTATTAGGAACTAATAAAGAAGAAGCTTTGTGCAAAGATTCGACCTGAGATTGTGAAAGCTCTGTGCATAGATCTGTTGCCCTAGTGCACAACATTCTACTTGATCTGAGGATATCTGTACCAAGAAAAGAGGTCAGATCTGAAGAAAAGAGGTAAGATCTGTAATCTCTGTGCTCTGATAAAGGTAAGAATAGTGAAAAGTTCTAGATCTAGAAGCTTTGTGCTCTGAAAAAGTAAGATAATTGAAAATTTTTGTTTCTAAAGTATGGATCTAGGTGTGTTTGATAGATTCTGTCCTAGCTTGAAAACTAGGGCACTAATAGATGAAAGAAGGTTTGATATGAGTAGATCTGATACGAATAGTGAAAAATATGTTATACCTATGCATAGAAAGAATGTCTGGACTAACAAATGGATGCAAGATCCTAGAAATAATTTTTTGCAGGTTAGCTTTTATGAGCCTAGCTTGCAGTATAGGAAAGGCTGGGGATCACTTAAACGAAAGAGAGGATTAACCCTTTGTTACAGTTGCAGAAGACCGGGACATCTTTCTAAGGAATGCCCTGGGAAAAGACCTAGTTGTCTTTGTTGTAAAGATATGGACCATGAAGTGTTGGATTGCCCTAGAATTATTGCTAAGCTAGAAGGAATGAATCTGAATCAAGAAAACCCTAAGGTAGATTCAGAAACAATAGAACCCTAGAAAGAATCAGAGAAAGTATTGCTACAAATGAAAGAAACCCTGAATGACCACCGACATGTCATATTATCAGAGATCTTCAAGGAAAAAGGATGCATTGAAGCAAGAATAGGAGACTTCAACATTGATTGTGTTCTAGATAAGGAAACACAGGTGAATATCATGATAGAGAGAACTTGGGAAGCTATAGGGAAGCCTTCTATGATCCCTTCATTAGGAGGAATAGGGTTATTCAGAGGAAAGCTGGTAAACCTATGTGGGAAGCTCACTCGCATACCTATGAATGTTAATGGAACTTCGACAAAAGAAGATTTTGAGATAATTAAATTTACTGAGGACAACGCCCCATTTACCATGTTACTAGGAAAACCTTGGATTGACAGAGATCAAGCCAGACGAAAGGAAGAAGAAGAAGGTTTGGAACATAATAAATAAGAGTTAAAATATTTCATGACTAGAAGGATCACACACTTGATTGAAGAACATGAGAACATATCGAAGCTATTTAACACTAGAGACCCAAATGTCGAAGTTACAAGAAGACTAGAGGACCCAAAGAAGATTGAAATACCTATCCCAAACAAAGAAGAACTATTATCCTAGAACCCTAGGGAAGAATCTCAACAGTGCGAAGTGACTATGTCAAAAGAAGACAAAAATCATAATGGAAAAAGGAATACCGAGACAAAGCTCACTGGAAAGAAGGATAGAAAGTGAAGTAAGAAGAGAGCCAAGATAAATAAGTTGCAGAAGGCTCCAGAGGGAACCTCATAGACGGAAAATTTGCAAAATTCAAGCTTCACTGGGATCAGAACAACAACACATGGCACTTCGCCATGGCGAAGAAATATAGCTGTTGAGGACATTATAACTGTTCGAGAGATGCTCCGAATGGGTAGAAAGGAATTTATGGTTCTCCACCAGACCGTTGGACCGCACCATAATGGATCAAACGGAGTTAATGAAGGCCTCATACCCATTTCAAGTGACCCATTGTCGAGTTACCTGTTTATCCCGTCGCGCTAATCAACGAGAACACTTTTTTCCAACTGAGAATTTGAGCCCCCAGACTAAGTTGTTTTCGCACAATAATCATCATACTCTGTTCGTCTATTCTATTGCAGTGTCTAATTTACCCTCTGAACCGAGAATTTCCATCCTGTGCACGTATGTCTGAGGAACTCATTGCAGTCGAAGAATCAGTGACATAAGTACTCCTCGACTTGATGATTGAAAGAGTCATGTCAGAGAGAGAATTATATGTAGGTGTACATGCTTCATCTATGAGAACAGTTCGAGCATCGCCGTCGACTGCTCACAGAGCAGGACCATCCCAACCGTCCGATGAGAAGCAAACTGAGCACAGGGATGACTTAGCGAATGCTAAATTTATCCCAACCATCTTACCCACCTATATACCACCTCTAAGCGGTGTTGTAAACCGCGACAACGTACCTAGAGGTTTCAAATACACCTTGGTCACTGCATACCTCCCGAAGGGGATACATGCAGTGCGAGCAAACCAAGATAAGATCGCAGCATTGAAGTTTAGCGAATTCAACCTCGGAGATCGAAAAGTCTACAACATGTTATCGCCACATAAGTATCTGACTAGAACAAAAGGGAAAAACTCAAAGGCAATTCCCCAAGCATGGACCCATAAGCTTGCACAATCCACCCTACTCAACATCATGAAAATTCCCCACTTCAGAAGACACCAAGAGGTGAATGCATGTGTCAAGCTGCTGCTGTCTTGTTACCATGGAAGATATTTGTGGCTAAACCGTCGTATCACAATTGATGCAACCTTGACGAATCGGATCACAAGTTTGATTATTCAAGGACCCAACCCACATGATTTCTATCCTGGAAAAGCCATGGAACGCACTCTCGCACAAAGGATCAAGAAAACTTATGGTGATGTTGAGAAGGGCACGTGAGGCTACAAGGTAGGTTCTATTCATAATGGCGCAGTGCGCCTTGCTTGTCAATTGATTGCAGGGAAGTTAGTACGAAAGAACCAACCCACCCAAGTCACCGGTTTTGTAGTCGATCTCGTAGGGAAGTTCACAGAAGGTCTTCAGATGAACTAGGCGAAGTACCTGGTGAACCAATTAGAAATTGACTATAGAGAAGCCCAGGATCAAGGGTACGAATTTCATTTCAGCTAGCTATTGATCCTGATCACTTTCATTTCCTGGGAGATGACGAAAGGTGAGACCTTCCCAGACATTGAGCCTTTTGAACCATTGGCCGTGAAGTTCAGTACATTGTAGTACTCAAGTGACATGAATAAGCAATGGCAGTCAAATTCCATGTTCCATAAATACTACAATCAACTGAAGATAGCCATCCAGTCCGAGCCTTGCATGACGCTGAACACTTTACACCGATTCACACCTCTGATGAAGTTCAATGCTGATCGACATTTCATTTATATCATAGTGCACACCGACGAGCACAAGCAACAACTTCAGTCCTATTACAAGCTGACAGAGGAGGACTTGGAAGAGATCACCAAGGACTGGTTAGTGGAGCTCCTCATTCCAGCAGACCCTGTGGAGATGTCCAACATCGACAACCCATAAAATGCACAGGATACACCCGAACCTAGAAAAACAAAGAAGACTGATGAAGTACAAGATTTAGGAAGTGCCTCAGTGAAGACTACTTCCATGTCACCAGAGCAAAGAGGTGATGGCGAAGAGATAGATGGCATAGAAACTTAATAGAGGAAAGGAAAAGTAACACCACCTAGAGACGAGGAGAACCCCTCAAAGAAAAGGAAGGTTTCCCCTTCGAAACCTTCCTCCTGGAAAAGATCAAAATACCCCATAACTAAGATGCAGACCATCCTCACCTCTGATGATTTCAATTTCATCATAGTAGCCCTGAATGATGCCTCGCTGGAGATAGCAGAGAAGCAAGAATCTAAGAAGGAGGAGATGTACAATAGAATTAAGGTAAATATCCAAGGGGTACAACAGGAACTACAGTCCAGCCGCACAGTCTCCACTGTGCCTCTGTCATTGGGAACACCAGAACTGGAAGATGAACCATCTCAACTCCATCGATTAGCTAATACAGTCGAAGCTCGTCTTCAACGAGCGCAAGAGGAAATAATGCAAGCCACCCAGGCTTTGGTACAAGTACAGGGAGTACTTGTAGAACAACATTGAGCTGCCAAACAGGAAAAGAGTGCTCTCCAAGCGAAGTTTGATGAAGAAAAGGAACAACTGCAACAAGGCAAGGAACAATTGCTCGTCAAGCAACTCGAAGTGAAGGAAGCGGTCAACAGAGCATTGCGCTCTGTAACTGTTGTAGAAATAAAGGTAAAGGATCAAGTCACAAAGCAAGTAGCACAACTTGAAGACGTGATTCAACAACTTCATCAACACATAGCAGACTTGGAGCTACACACTATACCTGAGACCCCACAGGAGGTAAAGGACCAAAGAGAAGCAACTGCCAAGAGCATAGTTGAAAGGATAAAGGCCCTTACCTTAGAATGTAAGAAATTCACTGATCGTAGTGCCCAGACATATGAGAAACTCATAGAGAACCGAGAGTTACAGGCACTAGAGTCACAGCCCCAGGAAGCGAAGCAGCACACAGAAACACTACAGGCGCAGCTAAAATCCCTGACAACTGTGGAGAGAATGAAGATATCTCAAGAGCAGCGAACCACCCAGTAGCAGATCCATGCTATCCAAAGCAGAGTTATGGAAGTAACTCACAGACTCCGACCTATACAAGACAAGGCTTACCAATTGTTCTTAGAGGTCGAGATCCAGGGAGAAGAACTGGAGTAGGTTGGCACTTGCAAGATACCAGATATATTAAATATGCAGAACATAAATGAAATGCTAGAAATGACAGAATAACAGTAAAATATCCAGCATAATCTTCACAATACAC
>SNQJ01S0239199.1:0-13626 GCA_010110895.2 Picea sitchensis
CTTGACCACTACTGAGAGTGACCGTCAAGAAGAGAGATTGTCCTAGACCATTCCCCCACACTGGCCACAAGGGGAATCGTTGTCTATGGTACATCAGCAATCCATCGAACCATTTTCATTACGAAAATGACCATTCAATCTAGACCATTTTCCGAACTCGAAAATGCGTGTTCGTCTAACCACTTTCCGAACTAGAAAGGAACTGCTCATCCTGGACCATTTTTCGAACTTGAAAAATGACTGTCCATAAATGAATAACACATCAGTGCTCCCTCCCAACCTGGGAGTCATCCCTTCCTTTTTCAATAAGGAAGTCGTCTCCATGAGCTCCAGCTTGAGTACGCAAACTCTTTCATCTTGGATAGAGGCTTTACCAAAATATCTGCTTATCTGCTCATCTGTGGAGATATATATTGGAGAACAACTTCTCTTTTCTGGACTTCATCACGAAGAATGTAATGTTTGATCTCAATGTACTTCGATCTTTCTGGAACACTGGTTTTCTCTGAAGGCTTCATATAGCTTTGATCATTACAGTATATCATAGTTGAATTCAGCTCCTTTGTTTTCTGCTAGCTCATAACATCGTGGCAAGGCTCAAATGGAACATATCCATGTGGCACTTCTTCTTTCATCATGAGAGTTTGTTATGGATTAGCAATATATCATCCTGGACTTCTAAGTAACCATTCTGACTTTTATCATAGAAGATTTTCACCACGATTCTGATGTACATGAGAGGCTTTGCACCAAGTTGTTTGAATCCAAACAAAATCTTTTTCCATCTGCATACAAGAGTCTCTTTCTGGCATACCTCAAACCCTTGAGGTTTCTCTACATGCACTCTTTGTTCAATTATTTTGGAGAACAGTCTTTGCATTCATCTAATGTAAACTCCAAACCATGGATATTGCGGACGATATAATGGCTCATGTAGAGGTATGTCTGGTTTACTTGGAATAAGCAATCATCATAGTCTTCTCCCTCCATCTGGGAGAACCTCTAGTTCTGGATCTAGCAATGCTTACATTCATAAGTCTTCCATACATTGTTCTTCATCACAACTTTAAGTTCCTCTGCTTGATTGCTTTTAGTGAGTTCAGGTCAGACTGGTAGTCTTGTGATTCTTGATACAATAACTGGTTGTTCTGGATTTTCATCCTCATGTTTCTCTTTAGCTCTTAGGTCCATGGAGATTTTTATAGATTCCATGCCCTGAAGATTCCAACTTCTTCCTTTCATCATAGGATCATGGATGTTGATGGACAATCAGGGATACTTTTAAGGCTTCTTTTCGAAGAAGATTTCTTCTAAAGTCAAACTGAACATGTGATGCTTTTCATGGCTGCTACCATGGATATATACTTCATCATCTTCAATGGATCATAGGATTAGCTCCCTCCTAATCCTTGCTTCATGTATGAATGCATGCTTTTCTTTTGGAAGTATATAATCGACTCCTTCCATCTAACAGAGTCCACGCTTCTGTTTGCATCCTTATTGCCTTCTGCAAAGTGTCATGAGTCTTTTCTCCAAATTTCCTCTTGATTGTTGACTTCTTTCTGTCTTTACTTCGTCTAGGTTTCTTCAAAATTGATTATGTTTTCGGCTTATCTTGCAGCTGTTACTTATGTAATAACTTCCACATGAATTGTTACCAGGGGTTGTTGATGTACTTCATCCTTTCATGTGTATTGTCTGACTTGTAGTCATAGGTATAGTTTCTCTTTGAACATCTTATCTTCTAGAAAATAGATATGCAGGATATGTACAAAAACTATGTAAACATGGTATGTACAAGAACTGTGAAGAGTATTGTTACCTTGTCTTAGAACAAGAAGTTTGTTTTGTCCTGCTTGGCTTTCTTTGAGGGTTCCCTTTCTTCGGCAACTGATGCTTCGTGTGTTTCCTTCCTTTTCTTTAACTCGGGACAATGATTCTTGTAGTGACCATACTTTTGACAATTGAAGCATTGTATTCTTGACATATCTTTCTCTTGATTTGATTTCTTTAGAGCCAAACTTCTTTTTATTCTGAAATTCTTGAACTTTGTTGTGAAGGCTTGATCATCGTATTTCTTTTCGGGTTTTCTCTTTTGCATTGATCTTGATTCTTCTTGCGCACATCAAGTCCAAAGTTCTTCCAATGTGAAATGTGAATACGCCTTCCTTGTATTCATGCTTGTCGCAAATGCATCTCACTCTTGGGAAGACCATTGATACTATATTTACCACAGAGTTCCTTCTGAGATGATTTCTTCAATAGCCTGTAGTTAATCTCTTAGCGAGATATTCTCACAAAAGTATGATGTTATGTTGTCATCCATCATTCATCTTCATCAATCCGCGAAGCTCGTTCTTCATACTCATTACTTGTCCAATGTTTCTGAGTGAAAAGAGGTTTGTTAGGGCATCGATACATCTTCTTAGGCGAATCAAGATGGAATTGTGGGGTATCAAGTGGTCTTTTATAGATCACTATGATACTCATGGCATTGATATCATTGTCTTTGAACTTCTCCATAGCTGCAACGTCTGCAGTTCCTTCTCGCCAGCTATTGGCTACGGTTCCACAATCTTTCCTTTCACAAAGCCCCTTCTAACTTGTTTCGGCTTCTTAGAGTAAGTCATGTCTGCTTTGACTTGGTCAACCCTAGATTTGATAAAAAACTCAAACAGCGTCTTGAAAACTGGCGAGAGTACCAAGAGAAAGCTAGGCTAGAAGCGCTTTTAGATGCATCGAGAGAAATTAGGTCAATCCCTTCAATTAAGTTGCCTCAACGAGAGGTTTATGGTTCGTTGTTGCAACAAAAAAGCAGTTACCTCTGGCTTCTGTTGAAACAAATCTGAAATCTATCTTCCAATAGTTAAAGTGTCAGAAGATAGTGTGGGCCCATAACACATTTAGAATATAATGAATGTGCTCATTTAACCATGAAATTGATATACTATTATCACCCAACCATAGGCGAAAGCCACGAGCAACAGCCTTGGCGGAGAATCACGTGCGGAAGCAAACCCTAAATAGATAGCCAAACAAAGGTGGCACCTTTCTCCAAGGATGGCGCTTTTGAAACCACGGTAACAAGTGATCGGAGGTAAACCATAACCAGAGTGAGTCAAAGACAAAGCCGAAATCGCTGATTCGCGGCGGTGCAATAGCGACTCTCCCTCAAACTTTAGCGCACAAAGCTATTAGCTGCGGTCGCACAAATGTTGCTCTGCGGTTCGAGAATACCATGAGAATGAAGAGTGGCCTCATGTATTTATACTAAAAATGGAAAAATTCCTGGGTCGACTTCTCATTCCGGGTACTAATTCTTTGGTATATAATATTTTCTTTGTGACTTCTTCTCTTGGAGGCTAATAACTAATAAGTCATTCTCTTGAACTAACTTGTCCTCTAGGGTTGTGTTGCCGTCCTAATACACACTGGCGGCGTGAGCTAAGTCGGCTCACTTAATTGATCACGGAGGCGAATTCCTAGGTTCTCGATCCCTGCTTGTCACCTTGGTGGAACCTCTTCCTTCTGAAGCTTACTCTAGGGGAAGCCAGGGGAGTGATCCCTAGTTACTAGATTGATTTTTAGTGTTAATGTTCTAGGAATTAGTTTCAATTTGTTAAAGGCCAAAGGGGAAAAGCAGCCCTAAGATGCTAAAGAAGGTGGCAAATGCAAAGTGCAAGTCTAATCTAAATGTCAATCGACCCTTTCCCTAAGTCAACTAAAAACTAGTGCCCCTGGGTTGGGCAATAGGGGTCAATAAGTTTGAGGGTGGTTTATTTACAAAAGAGTTTTTTACAAATGAAATAAATTTAAACTACCCACCAACTCAAAGTTTGAATTACTTGCAAAAGAATAAAGATCATACAACGATTACACAAGATACAAATACAAGATGTAAAGTGAGATCAACATGAGCCAACGTGCCTTAATAGCCTTACTCTATTGGTGCCGCTCACTTTGGCATGCAAAGCACTCCAAAGATTCAAGAAGATGATGACTCCCAAATGGGATACTCAACTTTTTTCTTGAATCACACCATAAAACAAGTGAGCCAAAAGATATACAAGGATTAACTCAATTTCTCAATAATACATGAACATCAAAGACATCCACCATGAAGTTACAATAAGATATAAGCATGAGATTGGCTATTAAGTGTGTTTCTAATCATACATCTAAGTCCCCAAACACACAAAAATGATCTATGCAACTAGATGTTAAGGAGTTGTTTAAAAAGTTAGATAAATTTTATTCACTCCCCCTAAACTATGTTTGTGACTTCTCTCATGGCCAAATCTAGCTGTCCGGTGCTCAAGATAGTGAGCAGCGGGGCCACCCTAGCTTCCCAGTCATTTGGCCAGTGCTAGAGTGTACTTCCGGAGGGATCCTGGAATCCTGATAGGTCCCCATACTTCCTCAGTTTGTTTTCCTCAAAACCGTTTAGATGAACATGGTGAATAAAAGCTCATAAAAGTTATTCTAAGTGTTAATGACCACGGGTGGGTCTTTAGTGTCATTGGGCTGCTTTTAGGAAGTTTTAGGCATAAAAATTTTACTTTTAGCGCCTTGGCCAATTAAGTTGATAAAATGTGTTTGCAAGATGTAGATTAAATAACCATTAACATATCAAACATAAAGGGAAAGTTACCCAGAGATGTACCGTCATTCAGTGTATTTCTATGTAAGATTTTGAGTTAAAGATTGAAGAAAAATGTCTTGAAAGATGTAAAATTGATGTACTTGCTTAAAAACCTAAAATGTAACATGAATGAAAAGAACATTAAGCAAGATATTCACCATGGCATCACATCATCATTTAGATTCAACACCAAAATAAAGGGCAAGAGCGACACCTTGTAAAATAGAGAAAAGACTTAGATTAACCATTCCTGCTTACATATTTAATGTTAATTCTGATAAAATGAGTATTAGCGAAAATATTTGACAAGTTAATGAATGAGATCTTGAACCATGAATTAAATCACATATGCTTTAAAATGTAAAAGGTAAAATGATTTATGAAAGCCTAATAGATTTGGCATGAGATATCCTATTCATTATTAAAATGTTTAACAATGGGCATAAGCATGTCTCAAACAAAATAAGCTTGAAGAAACATAGATGTATTGACTATCAAGTGGCTGCCGGTAAGCATGTGGACATCAAAGAGATAAGAGTTTCCTTGACCTAGCGATTTTGGGGGTTTCTCTCCCCAAGGTCTTGGGCACATTGTGATAAAATGAAAAAACTTGAAAAGAATGAAGAGCCACTTACAATGTGGCTGTGAGTGGAGGCAAGCCTACCATTTTTGGTCAAAGAGACAATTGAGATGAATATTAAATTATTAAAATGGAAAAGGAGGCCACCTACTGCACCTTATGGATGAGAGGACAACAAATAAATGAAATAAACTGAGAAGAGCCAAGCTAACCTGTGAGTAATGAGGTTCTATGCAAGGTGTGAAACCCATTTATTATGTTAGTTTGTGATTTATACAAAAGAATCAATGAAATAAAAATAAACTTAGATTTACAAGGAAAAGAGTTGAAAGATAGTTACCCAACCAAAGAATGGGTGTTCTTGGGAACTCTTGTAAGATGAATTTGGTGTGATTTCCCTTATTTGAGAGTAAGAACCTGCAAAAACAGCAAGCAAAGCTTGCTGGAAATCTTTAGAAACACACACAAATGTCAAAAAATTGTTTTATTAGAAAATTTTTACATAAAATTTCCAATTTAAAATAGATATTCTTGACCTATCTAAAGAATTATTATAAAGCTGAAATACAAATGGAATGTATGCAGAAAATAAATGGAACAAGAAAGTAAAGAACATGAGAGAAGGGTTTAAGGGTAGGCTCTTTCTTGATACTATCCCAATAAATCCTTTGAAACAACCTACAAGACTCAAAGCAATATATGAAACATGGAAATAGATAACAAACATGAATAGACTAACAATATGAAAAACTTCAGGCCATAGCTGCCCAACAAACTTAAATAGCGAGAATACTCTTTGTTGATCTGCCTAATAAAATGCTTTACCATAACCAGATCACCCCAAACCACACATAAGAAACATGAACAAACAAAATCTACCTCATGTAAGAAAGCTAGAATACTCTTAGATGTCTTTAAAATCCTCAGAGCTTTTTTATTCCAAGTGAGGTGTTGGAAGCGCACTGCTTCAAAACTCCTAAACAATGGTGAAATGGCAAGAGCAAGATGGTGGAAGTGAGGAGATTTCAGCATGTGTATTAAAGCTCAAGGTTGGTGGGATTGGGGAGTGAGGGAGAGGGATCTGTGCTTGGAGGGGCAAAGGCCTCTCACCTTCCTTGGGATCAATGCCAAGTGTCCTGCCAAGCATGGAATCTCAGGAGGCTGGGGGCACACCATCTAGGGTTTGAAAGCTAGATCTAGAGATTGTGTGTAAAAGAATGTAGGAGGTGTTGGGATCAAGCAAAAGAGATGTGGGAGGCCTTGGGATTATTTGATGCCAAGGAAGGTGAAGGTCTCAAATAATTTTAAAAAAATCATTGTGGAGTTTCTAGAAGAGGGGGTTGTAACTCCTCTTGGAGGGGGCAGAAAAAAGTGAAAATGAAGGAATGGAGGGATTAATGAGAAAAAAATGAATGGAATCATCCTAGGAGGTGATGTGGGGTCGAGGAGTCATAACTCATGAGGAGGGCCCCAAATAAGTCAACAACCTCCTGGGAAACGTCTGCCTAGGAACCATGATTTTTGCAGGTGTAGAAAGGTAGGTAAGGGTTAGAATAAGTTGGGAAAGTTGGGGAGGGTTGGAGTCAGAGTCTAATCTTGCTCTTTTCACCTTCAAACTAACCCATGCTTTCTCTTTTACAAAAATTACAAAATGACTTATGATGAAAATTGTTATTTGTTGAGAGAAAGCGAAGGGTGGACTAAGACATAGTAAAACTTTGTCCGACTGAGCTGAAAATTAGTCTATGGGTGTAGGGGGTGCCATTTCACTTCTTTTCTTCAATACTATCAAAACCCAAAGACTGGTTTTACAATATTTGTAAACATTTAATTAAATTAAATGGTGAAATTACAACCTTAGGAAAATTAATTAAATTTAATTAGGTAAAAGAAACCCTCTCCTAGACTCACGTGAAATTCCATGGCTTTCTACTGCTTTTGCATGGTCATTTACATCATTCTAAACAACCTTCCAAAGGATGAGACCATTAGAGAGGCGTGCGTTCACCACTTTGGAGAATTATTGCATGTGTGAGGGAAAACTCATGGGAAATCAACCAATAGAAAATCTGATTTGACCTTTGAGGATAAAAAACCCTCGGTGAAAGGAACTCTCCCCAATGAAAACATCCCAAAGATTTTGGAAGCTAATATGATCCATGCAGACCTATTATATTATTGATGCACGCAGGGGTGCGGAAATTTATTTTACAAAATTTTTGTGCTTTGGGCTCAAATATCCCATGAAAGTAGAGACTTAAATATGTCTTCAATATACTTGCATGCAGTGATTTTATCATCATATTTTCAGGTTGACCCCTAATTTGAATAAGGTCCGGGTTGTTAACAATAATTAGGTTTCTTCTTGCTTCAGGAACATTCTATTCTAAAGTCAAATTTTACCGTGGAGGGCAATACCTCCCTCAACTACCATAATATCAGCACATGTAGAACATTATGACCAAATCCACTTGGATTGGTGGAAACCTAAATGTCTATGCAAATTCGAGAGTATTCCCTAAGGCTAATTAATTTGGTTCTTCATTTAAGTGGGGTCCTGTAAGTGCATAGCCAAGCTGAGCCATCCTTGACCTTAGGATGGCTCCTAAGTTTCAACTGTTGGTTGTCTTCTTTTGCTGTTTAGGACAACAGATCATCCCACTTAATCCTCAATGTTTTATAGGTTAGAGTGTTCTTTAAGATTGCTATCACAAAATTGCTGTACAATGTTAGCACATGGAATATAACTTAAAACACATACCACCACCTCTAGATCTTGAAACTTAAAATGCTGTCTACACTTCTAAACATGCACAAAGATGACACAGGTATTTTAGGTCAACATGACCTGGATAAAACTTGGAAAAGAGCTGAGTTCGGATATCATCTATATAATATGATTAAAGCTAAGAGATGTATGCAATGCAATGGAACACATACATGGCAAACTCTCACCAGGACTTGCATGGGAATCTGAAAGGAGAGACCAAAGCGTGATGCTTCCTCTCCCTTGTTGCCCTCTGAGGCAGGCAGAGCTAGCTCTCTGTTGTCACAGGTGAAGCCCTCCAGATATACTCTGTCTTTGCCCTCTCCTTGCATGGCCTTGGTGAAAGCCTCCAGCAGAGTTGCTACCCAGGAGTGTGCCAGTCCTCTCAACTCCATCAAAAGCCCACCTCACATTGCAAATAGAGCCACAATAATAAGCTAGGGCCCGAAAAGGAATCTCTCACCATGAAAGCGTAAGCCCTCCTCTAGCCTCCTCCATGGACCTTACTGGGGTCGTGTGCTCCTCTCACGGTGGCCAGCCCGGAAAGGAAATATCAGGAGTGGCCCCCCTCCTCTACCAGTCGCCCTCTCCATGCAAAATGCTAGGAGAAGAAAGAATGTAACTCCATAGGATGAAAGCTCACTGCATGCATCACCAAGCTCAAAGTCCAGCTCAGGTTTGGCTCAAAAGCCTCATGAAGTGCAAACCCTCTCCTCTCAGAATCAGTGCAGCCCTCCTTCTCTTCCTCACAAGTCTCAAGCTGAAGAATAGGTCTCCCAAATGCTTTTCCCTCCTTTTGGTCTCCTCATTCAAACCCTAAAAGATCAATGGAAAAGATCCAATCTAGCCAAGTCTAAACAATGGATGAGATCAACTCAAATAATCTCACTAAGAAACCCACTTTCCTTAGTCACTTTATATCTATTAACTCACCCATTGTGAATTAATTGTCACTTCCTTAGAGTGACATATTTCACCTGACAAACTCTAAGAAGTCAAGGTAGAGATAGAAATCATAAAAGTAAAAATCATAGAGGTAAAAATTCTTCCCCTTGTGCTTAGAGACTCATAAGCACATAGGGACCATGAGGGTAAAAGTCTTCCCCCTTTGTGCTTAGAGACTCATAAGCACATGGGGACCACTTTCCAAGGTATCCAAATCTCAACATTAACCACTAAGAAGACAAGTCGGCCCTGCCCAGTGAAGAGACACTTTTCCAGCACCTGCCAGTTTGTATAAATAAAGGAAGTTAGCGCCTCATTTGAACACTCACTCATTCGCTCACTCGGTGCGCAAGTTTGGTAGCTGCAGTTGGGAGAAGAAGGAAGAGAGGCGCATTGCTCAGTGGAGGATATTCTCTAGTGTTTGGTTTATTGTCTTGGCATTGTATTGGCTATCTATATTAAGGAATTTTTTGTTGGGTTTTCTCCCCCATGAAGGTTTCCCAGGATAAATGTTGTGTATCTTGTGATTGTGTTTCTCTCAGTGATCCTAC
This sequence comes from Picea sitchensis, assembly GCA_010110895.2. Taxonomy (NCBI): domain Eukaryota; kingdom Viridiplantae; phylum Streptophyta; class Pinopsida; order Pinales; family Pinaceae; genus Picea; species Picea sitchensis. The sequence goes on from SNQJ01S0239199.1 coordinate 9,486, forward strand.
CTATGCTATGGTTATCTAGTAAATTGAAAAGAAACCTAATAATAGCTCAAAACTTAACAAAAGGCATAATGTCCAAGCATATATCATGAAATCTAGAACAATCTAAGATACAACATACTCAACTGGCTTAAATATTGAAATGATGCTCACCATAATACTGACTTGTACCTCATGGAGCAAGGCCCACTGCCTTCCGGAAGCCAACTGATGTGGTGGATGCCATTTGGAAATCCGTGACCATCTATGGTGGTGAATGGGTTTTCCATCTGTGCAAAAGGGTATTGTTAGACATGTAGTCTCTCGGCACTCCATATCTGCAACCTGAGGGCCTCGAGACATAATCTCCTTAGTTATCCACAAAATGGGCATAACAGGTCCTACCTACCATAGAGGACATAGCACCAAGTGCTCACGTGAAGTTAGCAGAAGACACAGTTTTGTAGAGGAAGTCCAAAACTACAAGACAAGGGCAACATGACCTTTGGCAGATTGGGTTGAAAGGACAAGTTCCAAGCAAAGTAAAATGGTAATCAAGGGAGAAGATAGAGGAAAAATTCCCTCGCCTCATTCAGTAAAAGATTTTGGGGACCAAAAGCCTCCCTAAATGGGGAGGTATGATCCGAAATGGATCATCATATAATTTTTCATCTATCTTAGTACTTTCTAGGTGGAAAACTAGAGGAATTGGCTTGAAGGGCCCATTTTAGTGGTATGTCTCAGTTTGGAAAATTGGGGTCTAAAACCTTCTGAAGCCATTTTGAGGCATTAAACGACATTTTTTGGGGTTACAACGTCTAAAATTTGTGCACACACCCTCGACGTTGATATACACACCAAGACCTTTCCAACAATGCAAAAATCACTTCAATCAAAGCTCATATGCGAAAGTTATGCCTCCCACAAGTTGACCTACCTTGTTGACCACCAAAGTATGAGTGGATGCCATGTCATCCCCCATTACTCACATATATGGGGCTAGCCACGTGCGACTTTCAAGAAAATCCTAGACGATCCAAAGCTTATCACTAGTTGAGAGTTGATGATTCAAAAACCCTAACTCTAGATGGCTATTGGGCTATGTTAAATATCGGTCTGCTAGGAGGAGAAAGGGTCCATTTTTTAGCATTGTACTTTTTCCATAATTGAGCGAAGCAGCTAGGAGTGGTATTTTGAGAGCATTACAAAGGAGGAAAAGATTATGTAGTATTCATACAAGCCACAGTGTCAAACGCAACTCCACAGTGAGTGCCTTTTTCTATGTATTTGCATTTCCGTAACTAAAGAAAAGAGAGCAGAGCATAGACCTCACCTTCTAGCTTAGTTTTCTCCCCTATTGAGTTTCCTAGGATATACCTTGTGTTCATTTGTGTGTGGGTGGTATGTTCTATTGCTCATTTATTTCATTTTCCTATTTCAGATATTTCATAAATTCAAGCAAAGCTAGTAATTAATTAATCTAAGATCTAAGGAAAATTAGTTTGCATGGTCTAAGGTTTCAGAATATTATAAGATCTATTATAACGAACTATTCTAGTTGAAAATCCATGGCAGTTTACAAATCATCGGGTGATCTCAATCTTCTCCCCCCTAAAATAAAAGTGATAATCTATAATAACATTCTTCATCCCATTGAAGATCATAACCTTGGTTTCACCTAGATTGACCATCAATTGTCGCAAATCATGGAAACCAGCCAAGGCATCCAACTATCATTGTAGACCATCCAGTGTGGACAAGAGAACCACATCATTGGCAATAGGAGGATCGGGATGAAAACATGGTGCGGAAGGCGCCCATCTCTAGGTTGTATGTGCTCTCTTATAAAGGGATCCAGTTCATCAATAAAAGGGAACCCCAAGTCCCTCAACAAATAGTGAAACCACCTCATAATTGCATAATACATGGGACCCCTGAAAACTAATCTCCTAGATATAGCATAGTTAACAAATCCTCTCAAACCTTGGGATCTGTTGGTCCATCTCAATCCATAAGTAGTGGGAACAATCCTACAACCGGTCATGCAAGATCTTGAGGCCATGAACCCAATGATGTCCAATGTATAGGTAGGTTGAATAATGAAAACTCCTCCAACTACATGAAATGCTCATTTAAAAGGCCATTGTGGGGCAAGGAGTATGAATAGAAGAGACCCAAGTGCTCTAAATGTGCCCCCAATAGATGTCATCCCTCACTGCCTTGTTGATCTCTCCTTTCTGGGTGAGGAGATACCATAGGGCATCCAATGAGAATCTAAAAGGAAGTAGAAGCTTAATAGAGATGCCAATGGACTAAAGAAGTGAGGTGGCCTCTAAGAACCAATGTTGTCTACATCAAGAAACTCCCTCAAAAGAATAAAGAGTAGAATAGAGGTATCTGTTTCATCCAAAAGACAAATCCCCTAGGATGTAAATACTATGAGAAAAAAAAGACAAGTCCAAATATGTTCTCTACGCATAATGGGTGAGCCCCAAGCTCAGCCTGGATGATGGATACCCTGCAAAACAATTCATTTGCAATGGATCATATGATGGCACATGTAGACAGAACTCTCTCAACACATGACCAATCTACTGAAGTCAAACTAGCTCCCCAAACCTCAACACTATAAAGAATTGTGGGTTTTAATGATGTCATCAAAGAGGAACAACTTCATTGGGATGTCCTAAACATGCAAATGGAAGCATTAGTGTTCTAGCATGGTGAGGGATGCATAACCCTTCCTAAGTTGGGGTTGGCAAGCAAGTGTCATGGTGAAATTAGGGCCTATGAACTGAACTGCAAAAAATGTGTAAACAATGGTAACCTCACCTCCACAAAAAATGAAATGAAAACCCCATGCAAATCGAGATCCATATCCGTAGAAACATGGATCATGGATCCTTAAAAGGGTGTAACTCATTCCTTTTCTATTTCATTCAGTGAACTCTTGAATACGTTTGGCATGATTCTAATGGCAATCCCTCTGCTCTTTACTTTAAATGTTAAGCGTCACTAAATCCTTTAATATCATTTTGAAAGTTAACTAGTTCTTCCATAAACATGTTAGGCATCACTAAGTCATTTAATATCATTTTGAAAGTTGACTAGTTCTTCCATAAACATGTTAGGCATCACAAAGTCATTTAACATCACTTCTAAATTCTAAGTTACATAGTTCTTCCATGACATGAAGATATTTTCATCGTTTTTTGTCCATTAAAAACTATGATTTGCCTTGCACACTGCCCTAACAATACACCTGCAACTTTCAGCTTATTGAGAATGAAAGTATCACCAACATTCACTTCCTAAAGAAGAGATTTGCTTCAGCAAATGCTATTTAACAAGAAATAGAATACTTCTATTAATACCAACGAGGCCAAATAGTACCCTTAGCAATGCCTGTGTGTCTAATGTGGGTTGGAAATATGATCTTATGTCCAACGGACCAAAACTTTAAAGAAGCTATGAAAGCAAAAGTATGAAAATATCTCCTAGGAATCTAATAAAGAGTCTCTGAAGACCATGTTGATATTATGGTACCTTCGGGAGGTATGAACCTCTATTGTGACCTTTGACAAGATTAGAATGTTCTGGAAGGAAGCAAAGAAATGAAGGAAACCCTAGACAAGATGTCGGCTGCAGAAATATAATTAATATGAATTAATTAGTACCCAGAAGGAGAAGTTGGCCTAGGCAAGCCTGCCAGAATTACTATTAATACAGGGCACCAGTCTCTCATTATTCACATTCTCAGAATTGAATAAGTCACTTGTGCGCACCGCAGTCTAGATGTTTTGTGCGCAAGTTCTGGGGAAGGTGTTCGGCCAGTTTCTGGGTTGGAATATCTGATCAGCTTTGGTTACTATCTTGCTCGGTGCATTAGCCTTGCTTGGCTATTAATTGCTACCAGGATTCTTCTCTTTGTCAAGGTCAAGTTGCTCGGAGGGTGGCTTTTGTTGAAATAATGTAACTACGAAGAGCATTCTTATTATTATTTTGTTATTGGATTAAATCCACATTGCGGATTAATCATGTCATTATTATTATTATTGTTATTGGATTAATCCCCATTGAGGATTAATCATGTCAGTAATTGTATAAGGACCAAATCCCCTTTTGCGGATTGGTCATCGGACAATTACAAAGGACAGAATAAGAA
>SNQJ01S0239200.1:0-13626 GCA_010110895.2 Picea sitchensis
TCATTTCATCTTTGTTTTGATTTCCATTTATTTATACCTCTATAACTTGAAACTCATGTCTCGTCATTCACTTAAGTATAACAATGAGCTTGTTATGTTCACCATTAGTTAATCTTAATATCATGCACTATAATTGATTGCAGATTTAGTTTTTTCAGATATTTCAGAAAAATCTTATTCTTTGATGTTATCCTATAATTTTTTTAATAAATTTAAAACCTAATTTATAATATTAAAATTGTCACAAAATTTATATAGAGAGTATATTAATAATAGTGTCAATCCCTTGGCATCATATATGCAATGAGAAAGTTCCATAGGACGGCATAATCATATTACTCAATGTACTACAATAATAAAACTTGAAACCGATCCACAATCATAACCATATGTCCAAAAATAACTTTAGTGAAATATTTCTACCAAGCGGTGTGACAAAAGTATATATCTACCTAGCATATAAGTAGTTTTATACACAAACAGTTACAAAAATGATGACCCTTAAAAAAAAATTTGTCTTCTAGCTACTAGTCTTGTAAATCCATGGTTGGCTAAGTAGTAAAGGGCCTATATCTAATTAGAAGAGTTTTAAGTAACCATTCAACACATTAATGGGTCTCTCCACCAAGTTAGGCAAGTTCAGTGGGGCGAAGTTGATCCTTTGTAATATGTGTCTAATCATGATACTGATCTCAAACACTACATTGGTCAAGTGTTAATATTGCACCTACAAGTAAGAGAACTCCTTAGGTTGATTCAAAATACCTTTCCATTTTTCTACCTAGAATATTTTTTCATTGATGTTAGATTTTGACTACACCTTGGATATGGTCTGTGTCTTTGAAAGTTATACACAAATTTCAATGTTTGAACTGTAAGCATAAACATGCTGAGATGCCTAACTACTTAGCACATCGGAAAAAACAAAAATAGCAATTAGATCATACACAAGTATACATGAATTTCAAGCCCAAAAACCTTGTTCTTAAATCTAGAACACATGGGCTCCCGTACCAAGAACGATGGTCCAATTCTTTACACAAAATAACAAGGTACACTTACAGTACATTACTACACAAATCCTTCTCGATTTATGTGCCAAAAAAATAGCTTCAAAACCATTGTTGTTGCCGCTCTCAAATCATCCATTTCCATCTTTCAAGGGTTGTCCAAAATTGTTGCTTATCCTTGTTGTGTTCTAGTGTTTTCCATCCCTTAAGCAGCCCTAAAAATGCCCCAATGGATGACTAGGTCTGTTGAACAGTGGCTGACTTTGATGTTGAATAGTGGTTGATGGTTAGGGAATCCTTTTGCCCCTCCAAACCCTCCTTTCCCTGCACAAGTATTCTCCCACAAACCTTGGTATGTTACATGAGGCTTACATGGCCCTTAACACTCCACACAGTCTACCAACAAGAGGGAAACTAGTCCTCTTTTCTAGTCCTCGGACTGAGGTAACCCTTACATAGGCCCTGTGGCATCAACAGGTTGCGGCCAACACTTTCTTTGACTGCAGTTAATTCCTTCATCCCACGGATTGAGGTCTTCTACTAAATAGGTTTAGCATCCCTCCAAATTTGTAGTCTGATATAGCAAGAACATGCCTAACAAACTTCACTTTACTACTCACAAAAACCACCAATAGGCCCTTGGGCCTTCTCCTTACTTGTAGATGTTAATCCAAGTCTAAGGCCTACTCAACCTTCTTCTCCAAGAGGTTTGCGGCTAGGGTAAGTCTGGCTCCACTTTGTTGGCTTCTACTTAGACTTTTCTTTCCTACAATTGCACAAAAAGGTCCCCCAAAACAACAACAAGGTTCTCTCCCTTACACGGATTCACTAGGGTTCCATACTCGATCCCTCTCCATGTTGTCTACCACATAAAACCTTCCTAAGATAAATACAAAACAACAGACTAACCCATCATTGTCCTAGACACAAAACCAAAACATCTTAACAATAGAACTGAGGCCTTTCATCCTCCTCCATTTGGTTGGATTGAGGTCACCACAATTGGACTAAAATTACCAAGCATCCACACCACAATTATGAAATGTCACAATGACCTTGATCTCATTTTATACAAGTTCAATGGTTGAGTTAGAATCCCCTTTACAAACTCAACATTCAATTAGAATAATTTAATCTTGTTTGTGGGTGTGAAGCCCCAACACAAGCCCACAAATCTCATCACCAAACCCATGAATCCCCCACTCAAATCCAAGGGGGTTTTCACCAAACCAAAAGTGTGATGTGGTGTCCACGACGATTCCCACATTCCCAACACCTAGGATCATGTGAAAATACTTTCCCGAGGCTACAAAAATCAGCAATTGATCTATCTTGTTAAAGTCCAATTTAACAACATCGTCCCTAATACGTGATTATTATCCTCAACATTATTCAATACGAGATCATCCACTACAACAAGTTTAATAATCTTTTGCTTATATGAGACTAGGTAAAGCATAGCTAATCAAGAGAAACTCTCATAGCGCCATCCTCTCCATTTACACTAAAGTTAGCCAAAACATCAACTACTCTATTACCTTTTTCACATATATGATGGAACTTGGAAGTTGATATGATCGAAGTTAGGAAGGAGGTCAATAATCCTTTATAGAATTGGTCAAATATGCTAGTGAATTTGTAGGGAGCCCTAATTGGTGTTTATCATGGAGAGTAATAGTAATATGCAAATCTCCATCAACTTGTAACATCTTGTAACCTTTTTGGATAACATATTTAATTTCTATCACAATATTTGAAATCCACATACACTCAAGTGTTGTATATGGTTTATTGAAAATAGATAGGAAAAACTCATTTTTGTCGGAATTTGGTGAAGCAAAAATCTATGTATGACATAGTTCCAAGATATTTTATAATTTTTCAAGGTTTTGGGTAGCTTTAAAGACCTTCAAAACCTCTGAGACAAAGAGGAACTATGCCCTTAGAACTTTGACCTATGAAACTATCTTAGGCATCTAAATGTTTGTTGGATTTTTTGCTTATAACTTTGCTAAAAAATGGTCCATTTTGGATACTTTTTATCCTACACTCTTATAATTATAATCCTAAGGTTTCCACGAGAGGACTTGTTGGGTTTCTCTTACTTCTTTTTGGGTTGACCTAGGTTCTGATCTTCAAACAATTTTCCAAAAAAACCCTAAAAAACTATCGGCCCTCCTGGTAAACCAGAAGGAAACATCGTGCATAGGGTGCACAGCGCAATCTCACCCGAGATAGATTTTATGGGTGACTACAATACTCAGTAGTTTGCAATCTAGGAATTAGTGGGGATCTATGATTGTGTTATTTATTCCTTATCTATTATCCTTGGTATTCACTCAATTACTTCTAAGATTTATTCATCTCTAAACCTATGCATGCATGTTGATATAGCTACTTTAACCATTCATTCATAAGCTAATGATCAACATAAAGTAAAATTTCATTAACAATCACACATAACACAAGGTTTATCGTGGTTCACCCCCTCTTGGGGATACGTCCACAAAGATATGACGTCTCTGCTCTTTTATTTATTTTGCTGCAAAATCTTGCGGTGTGCGCATTACATCTTTAGTAATACAATCAAGATTGAGGGTAAGAACCCTCTGTGAGGTTAACTAGATCACACCAGGATCCTCAACCTATAACCTAACCCTCAAAAACTATCTTACTCAACTCTTCTACATGAATTATTATCATCAACGACCCACAAAATCATAATAATGAACTCTCTTTGTTATCGTTCTCTATCTCCCTTTCCTAGACCTCCTAGGTCCTTATTTATATTGTTTTTTCGACTTATAGCTGTTACAATATTGTCAAAAACCCTAAACCTATCATGGTTAGTCTTGTCTGCCTGCGCGCCATGTTGCTTTTCCTCCTGCATGTTGCTTTTCCTTACTTTTCTACATGATACTTCCTTGCCACCTGTTGTGCGCGCTCCAAAATTAGGTCTTCCTTTCCAAAAATAGGTCTTTCCCAAAACATATCTTTTTCCAAAAATAGGCCTACGCCCAAAATAGACTTTCTTCTCAAAATAGGCATGTTCCCAATAGGCCCCCAACACTGACATGTGGCTCGTCCCGAGCCACTCAGGTAGTGCGCGCTCCATGTACATCTTTTTCCAAACTGTGGAACTTCTCTGCTAGTTCCTTTCCTTTTTCCCTCATCTGTGCAGCTTTGTCTGTTAGTGCCTCGACTATCTGCGTTGTTATCTCTTCATGTAGTAATTTTGCGCCCTATGAATGTGCATGTTCCATGCTCATCTTCTCTTCCTCCAGTTGTGAAATCATCTATGTTTCTTGTTCTTAGAGGGGTTTGTTGGCAGCCAATTCACATTTTTCTTTGGTCTTATAAGCTGCCTACACCTATGTTTTGCAAACATCAATTTTTCGTCGCAATTTTCAATGACATTTGCATTTTTTGCGACATTTACATTCTTATTTTCGTTTTGTTTTCACGACTCTAAGCGTGAAAACCAAATCTTTCGAAGTCATATTTCGATCACTATATGAATTGTCATTATCTTTTTGTCGATATGCCTATTGCGCTTACCTTTTGTTGATCATTATGTAGCTGGAAAAACTTTCGAACTATACTCATTGGACATTCTTATATTGATTGTGTGACTGGGTTTCATTGAGTTTGCAATGCATTAATATTTGGATTTGCATTTTTATTTGATTTACTTGATCTTTTGGTTTCATAAGATACATGGGTGTTATGGTTAAATCTTTCATATATATGATACCTATGTTGATTATATGATTACCTATTGGCACCTTGGTTAAATTATGGACATGAGCTGTTACAATACATTGGCGCATAGTTGAGTATTGGTATTGATTTCAATTTGACTGTTGGTGGATTAAAAAACTTTGGTATAACGTTGATTGCGCATGCACTTACCATTGTTCATTAGTCGGCCAAGTGATATGACTGTTAACTATGCTATAATGGGTTGAATTGCTATGTAAATCGGCAGTTGTACTTTGACCATAATTGTTATGCATGGCAGTGAATTCTGTTTTGTGAGTAATCAAGGTTGATATAATGATTTGAATTCTGTTTTTAAATGGCTCAGTCACTCGTCCAAATGCCTTTGTCATTCGGTGATCATCCTGTACATGGTTTCGTTTTGATAAAAATAGAAGGAATTTCAATTTGATATACGATTTGCTCATAAATTTTGTATTGGATTTGAATGGTTATTCATTTGGATTTCATTTGCTAAGTTTTTCTGAGTGAAGTAACGAAATTAATGGTGTGTTTTCAATACAATTCGTTTTGTATCTATTACGCACGGTAAGTTTTTATGCTCAATTTAGAACACGATTATGTGTGGATTCGATCTCATTATGATTCGCGTGCTATGTTTGTTAAATGATTTCAGGAGTATAGTTGTCACGATATGATGTATCGTATGATTTTCTGAATCATGGGTATCACTCTGTTCGATTCAATTTGGAAAGAATTACTTCGTTTTATAAAAACAATGCTCTCAGTTGAGCCTGTGCGAATGCGCCTGAATTGTGGAATGTTTTTTATTCGTAATCAATATGTTGAAACCTTCTCTGTTCGATTCACTTCTATTCTGACTGGATTATGAGTTGGCAAGATTGTTCAATGAGATGGACTCGTATTTTAATTGCTGCTCTGTTTGATTCGTAAAACAAATTAATCAACATCCGTTATCCGATTATAATTCATTGCCAAATGAATGATTCTGACCAAAGTCAAAATGATCTTGTTTGCCCAATTTGCAGTAACAAATTACGAATTATGTTGCTAATCGATCGACCCTGTTACAATTTTATTTGAATTGATTTTCGCGCCAGTTTGAATTAATCTATTCGTGGTTGTGTCAACACAGTGATAACGATTTGATAACGATCTTGTTTGGCTTCGATCGTATCCCTTGCTAATAAGATAGCATAACAATTGTATGTGATTTGTTTTGATTGTGTCGTATCCAAATTGATATCAAATGTTTTCACAATCTTTGGATTATGGTTCTTCTCATTTGATTTTGTGGTGATACAAGAAACAGAGTATGCCTATCTCTGTAGGCATTCATTGATTCGGATCTTGTTTAGTTTTGAATGATATGACAAATTCAAATTAAATGATTCATTTTCAAATGGTTATTGGATGTCAATTAAATTGAAATCTTGAAAAGAATTTTTATCGATTTTAATGTTGATTATGTACCTTATTTAGACCAACTACAGAATCTTATGATTCTGTAGCTAGTCTATAGAATTAAATTTTCTATCATTTTATTAATAAAAGATCCTTCTAATTTGTTCATTTTTGTCCTTTTCAGGTGAATTCGAATTGCATGGGATTTGATGGACAGTCTAGAGGATATTTGGGTGTTTTACTTTTATTTTAGTTTCCTAGTTTAGACAACTTTGGGATATCTTCCCAGAATTTATGTAAACAGTTTTATAACTTCCACGGGGAGGTTTTACCCTGTGGAAAACCTTTAAATACTTATTATTTTGTGTAATAAGGATCATCCTCATTCGTGGGAGAACAAGGATATGGAATTTTAATACAAACTGAGACATAAGTTGATGTTCTTCTACAGCTTTAGCTTTTCATAATATCAATCTTTTGTTTCATGTTTATGTTTATCAATTTGCATTAGATTAGTGACTACTTTAGCTATCATGGTCTTTTGCAGAATGATATTAATTAATTAATGTTTCATCCATATCTAATTTCTTTCACTACTTAAGAACGCAGCAATTACTTGATTCAGTTTATGAATGACAGATTTCTCTTCTTCATCAATTGAACCATTTTTGTATAAGTCTTTGCATTCGGGTTTACCTAATTATAGAGATTTATAAATTATATGATTGTTGTAATTTTTATGTCTTGTTTTTCCTGTAAACAAAACTTAAAGAGCATTGCAGCTATCGTTTACGAGAAGCTTCTGGATGATTCGGTGCGGGTTTCCTCCCTCCGACTAGCTTCGAAGATCATCATACACATGACAAATCTGGAGCGTTTCCAGGTCAGTTTGTCATTTGTTTGTTTAATGTATTTATTAGTAGTTTAGTTTAGATATAAGTTTAGTTAGATTTATAGTTAGAATTAGTATATTAGTGTTTAGTTTAGTTACTTTTCTGTTTTATTTCTTGTTTATAAAATTATAAAATCAACAAAAAATACCTTTCTCTGTCTTAGGGCAGATTGCAAATGAATTTTTTCAGGTTTCACTTAAATCTGTAAATTGTAAATATTGTACATTTCATAAATAAGTTATATTTCATATAGTAGTTAGTATAGTATTAGTTAGTAGTTTGTATATATAGAAATAGTAGATTAGTTAGTTAGTTTAATAGTTAGTTTTAATTAGGTTAGTTTATTGGTTTGTTTCATTTATTGTTAGTTAGTTCAGTTTGTTTTATTTAGTTTTAGTTAGATTAGTTAGTTTAGATTAGTTTTCTTAGGACCTTAGATTGGCTAACGGAGCCGCTAAACCCGTCAAGGTGGTTCATCCCAAGCGGCTTGGGTTATTAGACAACCCCGGACCGGTTCCACTCTCTCACTTGATGGACGGTCAATTTCGCCCGTCAACAAATGGCGCTAGAAGAAGGGCCTAAACTTAATTAATGGCACGAGGCGGTCGCAAGACTCCTCCACCCCATAATCGCTCACCTATAATGACTAGAAGTTGTTCACACGATAATATTCCCCTTCAAACAGCAACTACTTCAACCGAAGATCCGCAGATCACAGTTGAACCAACAACCCCTAATCCTACAGGTGGTGACATACAAGAGATTGTCCGCCAATCTCTTATTAAAACACATAGTGACTTAGCCCGTTTGAGGCAACCAAACCGTCTGTGGGGCCAACCTTTGGATTTCTCTGATATCAGAGAACAATTAGGGGGCACTAATCCTACTGTGAATCCTTCAGATCGAATCTTAAATCCTGTTGTAGGAGGATCTGGGATACCTCCTTCACCACCTCCATCATCTCCTTCTTCTTCTGGAGGAGATTCCTCTGGTGAAGGAAATTCCCCTTCTCAGCCTTCCACACCCACTACCTCAATGGAAAATCAGAACAACCCTGCTAGACCCTGGTTGGACCAGGATGTTGTAGCTGTACCTAGATCTCAGTACCCTCTACCTAAGCACCCGAAGAAATGGCTTCCCAAGTTTGATCCCGACTCAAAACAGATAGTTGAAGATCATATTAAAAAATTTATGTTGGCTATAAGACTCCGCAATGTTGAACATGAAGACGTTGTCTGTAGGTTGTTCCCTTATACTTTTGAGGGTAATGCATCCACATGGTACTTTTCCCAACAACCCCATACCATCGTGTCTTGGGAAAAGTTTGAGTCGTGCTTTTTGGAAAAATTCGGAGACAGTAAACCTCCGGAAGTCCTAGTCATGGATCTTTCTAGCTTAAAAATGAACCCAAAAGAAAAATTTAAAGATTTTAATCAAAGATTCTTAACACTCAAAAACCAAATTCCTGCTGAGAGTCTTATAATAGCTTACTACACTAAATATTTGCATCAAAGTATAGCTATTTGGGTCAAACGATCTAAGAAAGCCACATTGTTAGAGGCCTTCGAGGAGGCCAGTCAGATTGAAAAAGACATACTTAGTCTTAAAGACTCTTCTAGCAATGAAACTGAGACTAACTCTTCTTTCAAAAAGAAGATTGAAATACTCCCCAGACCCACTTAGAGTAAAACACAACCTGAAAACTCTGATTTGGAAAACCTAACTAAAGTTGTTCAAAAATTGTCAAATCAAGTTATAGACTTAAAAAGGTCGACCGAAGAAGCTTCCTCGAGTAAAGGACCTTACAAACCCCCGTTCTGGAAGCCATTTCCTACCAACCAACCTAACCCAACCACCAAAGGCCTTAATCTAGAAAGTTTGCAATGTGTCCTTCAAACAATTCTAGAAGCCCAAGATAACTTGATGCCTCCTGAGATTCCTGAGGAGGTAGTTGAACAAGAGACAGTTCAAGAAGAAGAGTCTTCTCCAAACATTTTGGACACTTCTCGGATAGCATCTTCCAAGCCAACTTCGAGACAGTTCATCCTTATAACACTAGGAGTAAGGCGGAAAATAAACCTTCTTCCGAAAATACTACAACTTCGCCTCCAAAGCAACCTAAATCAGCAGAAACTAAACAGAGTAATGTGAGCCCCAACTTAGATTATGATGTTGTTGAAGATCTTAAAAAGTTAAGGGCTAACATTTCTATTTATGAGTTATTGAAGTTTCCATTTTTGTTACAAAAAATGTTGCAAAATATTTCAGATGACAGCAAAAATGGTAATTCAAGTGGTAACAAGGTTGTGCAAAGCAAAGTATCGTAGAAGACTTCCACTAAAAATAATCTTGATCCTCAAGATAAAGGAAGCCTTCCTGTAAGTAATGTAAATAATGTAAATAATGTAGATAAAGTAGCTATAGAAACTGCGAGTAAAAAGCCACAAGCTACTACTCTTATTACTCACAAAAATGTACCTCCTTTCTTGTTAACTTTCGAAATTTTCAACAGAAACGTGCATAATTGTATGGTGGATTCAGGAGCGTCATCCAATGTGATGCCTTGGTCTGTTTTTCAAAATATTAACCCTGAAGTGGAACCGTCTACTTTAAAAATCATACAGCTTGATCAAACCAATGTTAAAGTTATAGGCGAACTAAAAAATGTATTGATTAGATTATCGTCTAACCCTAAGGTTCATCAAGTTATTGATATAATTGTTGTGGATATTCCAGAAGTGTATGGTCTGTTTTTAAGCAGGGACTGGTCGGAGAAATTACATGGTTATTTCGTGACAGATTGGTCTCATCTATGGCTTCTAGAGAACAAAGAGCCTAATAAAATCAAAATAAACCATGAGCGATACCTTAAGTTCACGGTCACGGATTTGAACGATCCAAATGAACCGTATACACCTTCTGTTGATTCACCTGGAGTACAAGGGATGGACACCTTCATCGGAAATTTCATGGCAGAGGTTTCACCTATCACCAATCTAGAATAGCAGTCCGAGATTGTAGCATATATGCAGCCGACAAATTCCACGCAAAGGTCCCATGTACCCGACGCAAATCAAATTTGGTCTCTGTATTTCGACGGGTCAAAGTCCAAAGAAGGAGTTGGAGCAGGCTGCGTCATTATCAATCTGGCAGGTAACAAAACATTGATAGCATGTAGGTTGGAATTTTAATGTACTAACAATACTGCAGAATATGAGGCTTTACTGCAAGGTCTCAGAAAAGCTTTGGATATGAACATTCAAAATTTAACCGTCTTTGGCGACTCTAAAATAGTGGTTAGACAGGTAAGAGATTCTATCCACTGTCTTTCTCCGCACCTCAAAAGCTACCAGGCTGAGGTATGGAACTTAATGAATAAATTTTCTTCTTTCAATATAAATTCCATTCCTAGATTGAATAACTCTTAAGTAGATTTATTCGCTAATGTAGCTTCTAAAATTCTTCCTGCAGAAGGCTTATCCCCAGACGCATTCTCCGTTGAGCTGTTGTTTCGGCCATCCATTCCCGACAACATCACGAACTGGAGGGTATTTGACGATGATCAGTAGATTATTAACTTTCTGCACATGGAAGAAACCTTTCAAGGCGCGGTGATAGATGAACACACACATGACGACAATTTGCGCGATTTCACGATAATACATGATCCGAAAACTTCTGAAGCTCTATCGGATATGGTAAAATCGATCCCAAAATCTGTAATTATATTAGAGAAGTTTTATGATTTTCAAGATAAATTTAAAAAGACGATCAATTGTAAAACCAATAGTTCCTCGTTATCTTATGAAAAAGTGAACTTAGGAACTAATGAAAATCCTCAGTGCATTAATCTAGGCTTGGTATGTTCTCGACAAGAAAAATATGCATTCATTAAATTGTTCAAAGAATTTAAAGATGTATTTGCATGGACGTATGATGACCTCAAAACTTTCGACCCTAATATCATACAGCATGTCATCCCGATGAAGCCCCAAACCTTACCCTTTCAACAAAAACTGAGGAAGATGCACCCCAAACTGGAATCGACCGTTCAAAAAGAATTGAATAAGCTTCTAAGTGCTAAGATAATTTTTTCTGTTAGGCACACTCAATGGGCTTCTAACCTTGTCCCAGTCCGGAAGAAAAATGGGGAAATCCGACTTTGCGTCGATTTCTAAGACCTTAATAGAGCGTCTGATAAAGACAACTATCCTGTCCCACCCATGGAACAGATCCTTCAATAGGTATCTGGTTCCGAGAGGCTATCCTTACTGGATGGTTTCTCAGGATACAACCAAGTCCTGATGTCTCCGCCAGACCAACTCAAAACTACCTTCCGTACTCCGTGGGGCACTTATGCTTATCGCAAAATGCCTTTTGGATTGATTAATGTCGGTGCTACCTTTGAAAGAGAAATGGACATTGCTTTCCGAGGCTTAATCAATCAGTCCATTGTAGTTTACTTAGATGATGTGACTGTATATTCTAAAAATAAAGACGATCATCTAGCTCACTTACGAGTTGTTCTGCTACGATGTCGTAAATACAACATCTCCTTGAACCCCAAAAAATCTATCTTTGCAGTAGAACAGGGTAAACTCCTAGGATTCATAGTGTCTAGCGAAGGAATGATTATTGACCCCGAGAGGACTCAGGCCATCGCTAAACTTCCCCCTCCTACATCCAAAAAATCCATGAAGTCTTTCTTAGGCCAGATTAACTTCGTGAGAATATTTGTCCCCAGCTTCTCCGAAATGGTCAGGCCTTTACAGAACTTGATTAAGAAAGACACCCAATATCACTGGGGACCCCTAGAAATTCAAGCTTTTAATGCGATAAAGAAGGCCATAATAGATGCTCCGTCTCTCATGAGCCCAGATTTTTCTCAATATTTTACACTCTACACTTTTTCTTCTGACCATTCCTATGCCGCTGTCCTAACCCAAAAGAATGCCGAAAACAACGAAGTACCCATCACCTTTATGAGCTCCTCTTTCAAAGGCGCTGAACTTTATTACCCAGCGGTAGATCGGTAAGCCTATGTTGTTTTCAAAGAAGTTAAGCACTTCCAGTCCTATCTTTTGAAGTCAAGGACGAAAGTCATTGTCCCCTACCCAGCCGTGAGGAACCTGTTAGTGCAGAAGGAATTAGGAGAAAAGAGAGCCAACTGGGTCACCTCCTTATAGGAGTATGACTTAGAAATCACCCCATCTCAGATTTTTAGAGGCCAAGGGTTGTGTAAGTTGGTTGTTGATTCGGAAATAGGACAATAAGAAGATAGTGATACGTCAAACCTAGGACAAAGCGATCAAAGTTTGATCTGTTGTGCACAAAACCTCGTTAGTCCCTGGTACGACGATATTAGATTCTGTCTTGAACATGGGTCAGCACCTCGTCACTTAGACCCCCTAAGAGAAGAGCATTGAGACTGAAGTCTGCCTCCTTTCATCTAGTTAATGGTGTATTGTTTCATCAGAATTTTGATGGCGTACTGATGCGTTGTCTTGAAAAAGACGAAGCAGAAAAAGTCTTGCTAGAGTTGCATGCAGGAGAAGCTGGTGGTCTCTTTGGTGGTGACACCACTGCTCATAAGGTTCTAAGAGCCGGTTATTACTGGCCTACGCTTTTTAGAGACGCCCATGCCTTGTGTCGTAAATGTATCATCTGTCAGAAAGCATCAGGGCAGTTGCAAAAACCAGCCTTTCCGCTACAACCCGTCACAGTGGATTCTCCTTTTCAGCAGTGGGGCCTTGATATCATAGGTCCAATCAACCCTCCATCCTCGCAACAAAACAAGTTTATTGTGACAGCCACAGATTACTTTACTCGATGGTCTGAAGCTGATGCGTTAAGAACCATCAACACCAGTCAGGTAATTGCCTTTCTAAACTCAAATATTATCACTCATTTCGGTATCCTTGACTGTTTAGTTTTCGCTAATGATTCTTACTTTTCCTCTCTTGAGATGAGCGATTTCGCTTTGGAAAAATGAATCAAGCTGAAGTATTCTGCTAGCTATTACCCCCAGGGCAACAGATTAGCAGAATGAACAAACAATAACTTGATTAAAATTATCAAGAGAACTGTGGTTGAAAATCACAAAAATTGGCACAATGCACTGCTTAATGCATTGTGGGATGATAGGGTAACGCCAAAATCTACTATAGGTAACTCCCCCTTTTTTCGTGTTTATGGAAGAGAAGCAATTCTGCCACCTCACATTCTTCTTCCTTCGCTTTAGTTGTCACGGAAAGTTCAAGAAGAGGATTGTCCCCCTTTAGAAAACCGAATTAACGCTTTGATGAAGATAGAAGAAGTAAGAGCCCAAGATAAACGTAAGACAGATCAACATCAACAGTTGGTTAAGAGTTGGTTTGATTCTAACTCTACTTCTGATAGCAATTTTGAAGTAGGTGATCTTGTCTTGAAGTGGGACAAACCACATGAGGGAAAGGGAGAACACACAAAATTTCAAAACTTGTGGCTTGGACCGTTTTTAATTGCTGAAAAGTTGGGTCCTAGTTCCTTTCGATTGCAGAATCTTGAAGGGAAGCTTGACACCTATCCAGTGAATGGCC
>SNQJ01S0239201.1:0-10287 GCA_010110895.2 Picea sitchensis
GTCTGCTCCGTCATTTTTCTTTTCTTCCGCCATTGAGGGTTTCTTGGGTGTGCGAGAGCGATTGTACTCAAGAGAGACAAGCTTGAGACCCAACTTGCTATACTCGGACCTCGTCAAGGACATGCACTGAAAAACGATCAAGAGCAGCCTGCTTTGATACCACTGATCCGGATTATTTTCGGCACGAAATGAGAGCAGAGATATAACATAGAAATATTTAGAGATATTGCAAGAGAGACAATAATATAAAAGAGATATAGAGGAAATATAAAAAGAGTCAAATATATACAGTGATACACGATTTCTGTTAATGAAATAAATGTACAGAGACTGTAAAAATACAGAGTGAAAGACTTGCTAGAATGGTGGCAGCTTATCTCTGAGAAGAGATGTTACGGCTACTCGCATTCGCAATAATATGGTTACAATGAGGCTCTGGAGGCCTTTTTACAATAATTGGGAATGCCAAAAGTCCTAGACATCCAAAAAACTAACCCTAGGAGATGAAGCGCCAAAAGTCATGTGGGCCCCGTTTGGGTAAGTTGGTGCATCAACTTCTCGGTGTCGTAACTTTTGCATACGATCTCCGTTTTAGGTGTGTGATAGCTCATTGGAAAGGTATTGTCGAGGAGATTAATTTTGAGGGCTCAAACAGGCCTTTGGATATAATTGAGAACCTCTATCTCAAAAAACCTTCATTTGGACCCTCAAAATGGCCCCGAAAGTTAAAACCTGCTAAAAATAGTAAATTGCCAAAATGGCTAGAAAACTGGTTTGAGCCATATGGAAATGGTGGGTGGCCATAAATATCCACCTAGATCACACTCTGTTTCTATCCCCCCTCTATACCTTCCTGTCTCTTTCCATCCCCTCTTTGTATTCCTATATCTCCCTATCATACTCTCACACACTAGAAAGTAAGGCAAGTAATGGCAAGGAAATACATGGCCATGACCTAGACATGGAAAAACCTATACATGGCAAGGCACGGCAAGACATAGACCTGGACCTATACCTATACCTTGCCTTTCCATGCCTCACACTCTCACACCCACTCCCTATATATCTCCCCCCTCTTTGACTCTCTCCCTCCCTCCCTCTCTACCCTTCTTTCTCTCTCCCTCATTTTACCTCCCTATCTATATCTCTCCCTCATTCTACCTCCCTATATATCTCTCTCCATCTCACTCTCAACCTCTCTTTTTCTCTTGTTGGTTTTCTCCCTCCCTCCCCTTGTTTCCCTCATCCCTCTATCTCTAGCCTATCCCTCTATCTCTCCATATCATTCTCAATCTCTCTTCTACTCTTGTTGGCTCTTTCCCTCCCTCACTTTATCTCCATCTCCCCTGCCCCCTCTCTCGCTTGCATGTACCCCTATCTTTCCCTCACTCTGTATTCCCATCCATTTATTTCTCATTGTATACCTCTCCATCTATCTCCTCCACACTCCCCCTTTCTCTCTTTATCTCTCTCTACCCCCCCTTCACTCTCTATCTCTATCCCATCTCACTTCTTACCTCTCTTCTTATATTGTTGGATCTCTCCCTTCCTTGCCTTCTTTCCCTCCTCCTTCTCTCTGAACCTTGTCCCTCTATCTCTCCATCTCACTCTCAAGCTCTCTTCTAGTCTTTTTTGATCTTTCTCTCCCTCCCCTTATATTCCTCTCCCACCCTTATCCCCACCTCACTTTGTATCCCCCTCCATTTCTTGATCATTGTATCCCACTCCCTCTCTCTCCTTCACTGTCCCCTTTTTATCTCTTTATCTCACTCTACCCCCGCCCCCTTCCTCTCACACTCTGCCTCACTCTGTCTTTACCCCTTCCTCTATCTCTCTCTCTCCACCTCCCTCCCTCCCACCATCTCCTCTCTCTCTCTCTCCTCCCTTCCTCCCTCCCTCCCACCATCTCTCCTCTCATTCCTTCCCACTATATCTCCTCCCCTTCCCTCCCACTGTCTCTCCTCTCTCTCTATCATACATCTAATTTTATCTCCCCCTCACTTTGTATCACCCTTCCCCTTTCTCCCCCACTGTCCCCCCTTTCTCTCTTTACCTCTGTCTACCCTCATTTCATCTCTATCCCCCCTTCCTCTCTCTCTCTCTCTAACCCCTCACTTTGTCTCCCTCTCCCTCCATATCACACTCTCAAACACTCCCTGTCCACCCCGACTCTCTTTCTCTCTCTCCCCCCCTCTCATACACTCTCTCTACCCCCCCTCCTTCCTCTCTCTCTCTCTCTACCCATCCCTCCCATTATATATCCTCTCTTTMTCTCCTATATATGCCTCATATCTCTCTCTCCTCATTCTTAGTCTTACTCTCACACTCTCTCATTTACCCTCTTTCTCTCCACCCCTCGTTATACCTCCCTCCCTCTCCCTCTCTCTCTTCATCTCACTCTCGACCTCTCTTCTACTCTTGTTTTCTCTCTCCCTCCTCTCCTTCTCTCCCTCTTATCTCTCTCCCCTCCCTCTCTCTCTTTCTCACTGTATCCCTCTCCCCCACTCTCCCCCCTTTGTCTATTTTCATCTATCTACCCCCATTCCATGTATCCCCCTGCTTCCTCTCACTCTCTCTTTCTACCCCCCTCTTTGTCTCCCKTTCCCTCACTCTCACACACCCATGATGTTTTCCACTCTATGCTTCCACAATGCAATTTCCCACATCTACGTCACCTCATGATATAAAAATCTAGTAATCATAATCAAATCCATTTCTCAGGAAAKTTGTACTATGATTTTAATGTATTCATTCCTCCAAATGGTAAAACATAACATAAAGGACAAGAGATCTGAAATTTATCAACCCCTCATAAATTTGTGTGTTTATGTTTGGTGGTTGTGGTCGGTTAGGGTTTTTTGTGACCTTGTATGCTTGTGTGGGGTTTTCATTGTCGAGATAGGTTCCATCTTAATAATATTTTCTACAATTTAATAAATAGTTTAAGAAATTAAAAAAACAGTAAAATAATCATGTGCATGTCCATGCATTATTTAATATTCATAATATATTTCCTTTTGCTATTGTGAACACTATGACAATTTGACAGATGAAGAATATATGACAGAAGAAAAAATACTTATACCATCAAGAAGGATGATGAAGCTATACAATTATTTCCATCAAAGGATGAAGACCCTAGAGAAGTGTTTCTAGCATTTGCAAAGTTCCTAAGCATGGTTAAAGAAATTAAGGAACATTATGGTGTTTTTTAGAGAAGACTTGAGTGAGGCATACAACACAATTATGAAGTTGAAAGCTCTTGGAAACATGCATTCTTTTAGGACATGGAATATTTGCTAAAGGGGTATGTAGACATTGTGCAAAATGAAAATTCCACTGGCTTGTCACCTAAGAGGATAATTGTGCATGACATAGACTTGATTATGCGCATGATGTTGTAATCAATTTGTGTATACGATGAGTTTGATGAAGAGAGTAAAGTTTAATTGATAGGTAACATAGTTTTTGTCAAAGGTATATTGATTAGGGAAAGTATGAGCTTATGTATGGTTTCAATATTGATTACACAAAAGAGGGAGGGTTATTATAGAATGCACATATATGTAGTCTAGAATTGAATAAGATTACATCCATAAATATATTTCCTTTATCAATTATGGATGATTTGATTGGAAATTTTTGTGGCACCAAATATTTTTTTGAGATAAATATCAAGAGTGGATATCATTAAACTAGAATTAAAGAAGGTGGTGAATGGAAAATTGCATTCAATAAAGGAGGACTATGAGTAGTTAGTTATGTAATCTAGTATGGCTAGTGTGCCATGTACAATCATGGTGTAATAATGCAATTCATGATAATGTTGTTGTTATTACACACTCATAATTTAGTGGCTATGTATCTAGATGATATTTTGATATACAATGAGAGAAAATATGAACGTATAAAATATCTAACATTGATGTTTGAGACCTTTGTTAAAGAGGATTTATGAATTAATTTGAAGAAATGTGAATTATTTAAACAAGAATTAATGTACCTATGGTTTATTGTATACCAAGAAGGTTTGTGCATGGCCTAAACCAGGTAAATTTCATTGATGTTATGGGATCTCGTGATATTTCAAATTTATACATGAAGTTCATCAAGAAATACTATATCATTATCTTAAATATTTTTAGCACACATTTATGAAAAATAAAAAAATTACTAGAGTGGGAGGAAAAGAAAAGAAATCAAGCATAGCTCACATGAGTTGGACATGGTATTAAGATATTGTAGATGCTTGGTGCTCTTCTCCTTTAGATTTTCTCAATGAATTGAAAAACGCAAGGCGCGGTTAGTTCAAATTAGCACAAGTTGCACCCAAAATCCTTTACAAAAGGGCACGACAGGAACACGTGCATGTTCCTATGAATGCACTCACATTATTAAGAATGCATAAGCATTCCTAATAATTGTACGCATTCCTAGCAACATGTTTATGTAGCATGTTGAGTGGAGGTTTAGGGTTTGATTAACCTCTAACATCATGAATGCATGCACTTTCATAGAAATGTGCACGTTCTTTTTCTCATCTTGTTACTACTTTATTTTCCACCAACTTCATACACTCACCCTGTGATCTATACTATAATGTAACTGAAATATTATTCTTTCAAAAAATAAATATTAAGTTTGATAAAAGTAAATGACCTATATATAGCTTTCACTCCAAAGCACTCTTACCTAAGATGAATGAATTACTCAAGCATATATATAGCAGCTTCATGAACCTAACAAACACGATGATGGCGCACTAATCAAGTTAATTAACACTAATACTATAAACAAAAATGAAAGTTATCCCATAAATTTGAAATCATTTAAATGTTATAATATACTAAACTCCTCATACATAGATATGTATAATATCTAAAATAGCAGTATAATATTCCTCCACGCATAGTATACTTGTAATGATCATGTCCACTATTTTTCATTTCAATACATATACGTGTAAAAATCTCTGAAATAATAGTCTAAATTCCTCCGCTTAGTATACTTGTCAAATTCCTCCGCGTAGTATACTTGTCGTGAGCATGACCACTACTAGGAATTTGAACGAAGGATATTTGAACCTGGAAATTATCTATTATGTGTTGTGGGATCTTATCGTAGACTACTTTCATCATTTCCATGCCAGCTACACACTTAAAAAACTAGTATATCATGAAATAGGTACTTAGAAATCAGATTAGTCTAACTAGAGGGGGCTAACAAATGGTAGGTTCATATCTGGTTTTCCCACATTGTGCAGTTAAATGTATTCTAAGTGGATGAAAGAGAGTATCCAACAAAGAGAGAGGATAGTTCAATATTGAAGAACAATGGTATATGAGTGCTTCTTTTCTTCATTCATCATTCTTTCTTTTTTGTTTTGTTTTTAAAAAAATATTAACTTTAGCA
The DNA here is from genome assembly GCA_010110895.2 of Picea sitchensis. Classification (NCBI taxonomy): domain Eukaryota; kingdom Viridiplantae; phylum Streptophyta; class Pinopsida; order Pinales; family Pinaceae; genus Picea; species Picea sitchensis. The sequence continues at coordinate 5,413 of SNQJ01S0239201.1, forward strand.
TACCTATTTATTACAACAAAATACTTATGTATCTTTTCATCATTGTTGTTATTGTAATTTGATATTGATGTTTAATGTTTAGTATTGTTTTCTATATTGAATGTTGGATGTACATAATTTTGAGGAAGACCCAAAGCTGTAAGAAATTCAAAAGTCAAGAAGATATAACTATATGGTATGTACTTGGTTTTTGTTAATGAAATATACTATGCAATTTAGGAAGATGAATGAATTTTGAGTAGAATCATCTTTGTACTCCCTTTATATGTTTTGGACATTATCAATATAATTTAACAAGTGAAGAATAAATAAACCATAAATAATGAACAATTATACATATACATAGTACACTGTATTTTTACGTGGAAACCCAATGTGGGAGAAAACCACTAAATATATGTCTTTAAGACGTACATTCATTGGAAACACCAACTTCCTTTGTTCTCCAACTATAACTAGAAGGAGGCTCCAACATCCTATATTTTCAGGATACAACATGAGGAAAGCTCCAACTCCCCAATTCTCTAGCTCCAACCAGAAAGAGGCTACAACTCCCTATATTCGCCGGCTACAACCAGAAGGTGGATACAACCACCTATCCTTGCCCCGTCCAACCACCCCGAAATATAAGTGCCAAATATCTGATGAAACCACTATCGCACTATCACCTTGAAATATGCCACTGTAAACCTATACCAATATGTGCCAACAACATGTAACCAACCTGTGCCAATAAATTATAGTCGACATGTACCAATAACTTGTAATCAACCCATACCAATAAATTGTACCAACATATACCAACATCCTGTACCAATAATATCCTTAATAGATCATATCTGATAACATATATCTCATATCCAATATCACAAGAATATAAATCAAACCATGTACAACTATGTCTCTCTAGTCATGTGCCATACATGTGCATACAATCATAATCATGTGTAATATACCCTCACATCAACACGACATCAAACCCTCACTGTTATGCAGCCTCAAAATGTAAAAACAACTTCAGCAACCCATCTCAACCAAAAACCCTCAAACATGTACTGATAAATACAAGATATGCCTCAACACTCAACCCAACAATATGTACCAATGATAAATACCAGACATGCCAACACTTTATTTGTGTAGATCTAGCTCATACAATATGTGCCATACAACCAACATCCTCTCTAGGGAAAATTCTCAATCTGGCATAACCGTATCTCATGTACACAACAATATACAACTACGCATAAGAATATGACATACCTTTTTGTGCATGTAGATAGATATGGTGTGTCTAATCATTGTTGAACTTCATGTAGACTCTTCTCAACCTCTGCAACTTAAAACTCACCTCAGCCTTCACCTCTGGTAGTGCCTCGTGTGACGCAGGTGATATTTCTAGTCGGACATTGCATGACAGGCTCTACTCATCCTGTGGGGGTGCCCCTAACTAGGGTTTTGACAAACATTTCACACTCCACTGCAGCCAAGAAATTTATTCGTCACTATACATTCACATCCTCATACTTGCGTAACTTCAAATTTATCAATGAGTACCCGCAATAAACCTTTCACAATAATAGATATTCAATGTGCTCAATAGGTGCTAATAAAATACCCTTTCTCTCTTATTTATTCTCTCCAAGTAGCCTCCTCTAAGGGTTATCTTCTAATTGTTTTACCCAATTTCCTTCTTTTAGGGATAACCCACGTTTGACTACTTTTCCCACTTGAAACCACTTTATCCAAAAATAGTAAACTCACCACTTTTAGTTGCAACTAAGTTATTTTTAATTATTTTTTTTTTGCAATAACTTAACTCATGATTAACTCTTAGTGACAACCACTTTGACTACTAAAATTATTCTAGGAGCTTCTAGAATAAATTGAGTTCTTTGACCTTATAGGGGCTTCTACATAACTCATGAGGGTTCTCCAACTTTACTAATCCATATCTCCTCAACCATGAGGAATTATGTGATGGACCCCATATCAATGGAAATGAGATGACGTGTACTATCCATCTAGAATAATCTCACTTGCATATTCACTGATCTTTATGCATTTATACCTCAAACAAACTTTGGTCCCTTAACCACACCGTTGGGTCTACCGAAATTTTCTACCAGACTTGTTTCAAGGGTTGACATCAATGAAAACCAACCCAATTAATCAACATAGTAAAAACCTAGAAATGCCCAACATGTTTGTAAAACATAATCAAAGGTTTTCTTATAACTTAGATTTGAGTTATAAAGATTTTGGGGTTGTGGTTTATCATATTATACCTATTCATGTTGTTAATTTTTCAATTGAAAGTTTAAAAAGGGTTGTTGTGCAGAAGAGGTAAATTTTGCCTTGTAATTTGGAAGGTTGCAACTATACTAAGTGACCAAATTAAAATTCACACCCAAGATTCTTTGTAGCTCCACAAATTGTTTTATAAGTTTTAATATGGATTTCAATATATGAAAAATTTACCCATGCCATATAAAGTGCAATTTAAGAACATGATAGGTTTCTTCTGTGCACCTAGAATTGGGTTTACATGTAAATTTGAAGTTAAAACGACATTAGAGTAAAATGCACATCCTAGTCTCAATGTTGACCAAATTGAGTGGTTCAACTTGAATAAGGTGTAATTTGTGATTATACACCTGCATATAACCTTATAGTGTAAGTTTCATACAAACACCTACTTGATGTGCATAAAGGCTAACAATTTCCTTGTAAAATTGAAGGGAAAAATTGTTAAAGTTGGCTATAGCAAGGCACAATACCAAAGTTGGATAAGGCTCCATAATTTATTTTTTAAGTTGTAACTTGATGATTACAATAGTTTTATCATGTTTGTATAATTACGAGTGCATTTACACTCCAAAAAGGATGAGTTCTATGCACAAAGATTCATGACCTTTTGATGAAATATAGAATGAATATGTCAATATTATAGGGATATTACAAGCTACAAGGTTGTAGAAAAGTTGTAGAAACGATATAGTGCTGAATTTTGTATGATGAGATGATGTATATATAGGAAAATGAGTAATTATTTCCTTAATATGACATATGTATTCCTTAAGAATAAAACACATGCTAGAAAATGGAAATGATTTGTTTTCTGCTTGAAAATAGGGCAAGCGGTGAAATTCATGCCCTTGAGTAAAAAATAAAATCCTTGTGTTAGGATTTGCATGATAACTTCTTGAAATCATAACGTTATGGAAATTTATTATTGTTATATGAATTATGCAAATTATGCACACTATCCTTATGAAATTTCATGAAAATGGAGCATCAAGAAAAAATGCACCTCCTGTTAGGGAAAAAGGCAGTATGTACATATGTGGTTGTGTCTCGAGAAATTGGTACAGGGTGAAATATATTTTTGTTTTGGGTTACATGCATAAAATAATATGTATTGTTACATATGCAACTCTGAAAATGATTTATAGTGATAGATTATAGAATAATGATTACACAAGTGAGATATTTTTGTTGTGGACTATTGTTGTATATGAAGTTTGAACATACCTTGGAGTGAAAAATACAATCCTTGTGTTACGATTTGCATTATATATTCCTTAAATCACAATTTTAGGGGAAATTCATATATTTAGATGAATTACACACATTATGCACAATATCCATATGAATGTTCACGAAAAAGAGGGCATTGAAGAAAATGCATGCCCTGCTATGGAAAAATGTAGGTTGTATATATGTTGTTGTGTCCCGAGAATTTGGTGTAGGGTGAAATATACATTTTGGTTTGGGGTTACATGCATGAGATAATATATATTTTATACATATACAACTCCAAAATTCTTTATAGTGATAGATGATGGATTAATGACTCCTCAAGTGAAACATTGTGGTTGTGAATTGTTGTTGTATATGAACATACTCAGTAGGGTATTTGTGCAGGTTTGCTTGAATATTAGAGTTTAATACTATGTATGTAAACAATAATATTTATGTGGGAAGGTTTGTAGGAAGATTCAAAGAGACCACAGTATTGACATTCGAAATTCATATATGTATGCATGTATATAAAGTTGATGCAATCTTGGAAGTTATATATATATATATATATATATATATATATATATATATATATATATATATATATATATATATATTTGCATCCTACTAAGTGGTAGTTATATGTATTTTATCCATATATTGGATTATGGGTGATCATGGTATGAAAATTACCATTGTGGAGGAAATTTGGAAAATGTTGCATTTGTAGCTTGTGTTTGTATTGTAGTTTGAATGCACATTTATTTAGCACACAATGTATTTTATCCATATATTGGATTATGGGTGATCATGGTATGAAAATTACCATTGTGGAGGAAATGGGGAAAATGTTGCATTTGTAGCTTGTGTTTGTATTGTAGTTTGAATGCACATTTATTGCTTTACAAGACATATTCATACTTGATACATATAGGTTTTGTATTCATTACACAAGATATAAATCTATGCAATTACCATTATTATATCAAAATGTCAAGTACATGGAACTAATGTTTAACTCAAACATCTTGCAAACAAGATGAAAATGGTGGTTTATATGTGTATAACTCAATATCAAGTAACTTTTAAAGTATTAGAGGGATTTATATGTGACTATACACACTCATACATGTCATTAACTGCATAAAATAAACTACATTGTTAATAAACTACCAAAATAATGATATATATTACATCTTTAAATGTAATTACATGAAGTACACAATATATAAACTAGTGCTATTTTGTAACTACCTTAGGATTCTTGGGAGTTTTCGTCAAGCCCTTCTCTTGAGATGAAGAAAAATATGCAGAGCCTCTCTTTGTTGTTGTAGAGGCTTTTGATTGTTT
>SNQJ01S0239203.1:0-13626 GCA_010110895.2 Picea sitchensis
TCTTCCCCTTTTTCCATCCCTCCAACTATATATACCCTCTTTTTCTCCTACATCTACCACCTCTTTCTCTTTCTAATTGTTTCTAGTCTCACTCTCACTCTCTCTCCCACCTCTCTCTCTCTAACCCCCCCTACTGGTATTCCTCTCCCACCCTATCACACTCTCAAACAATCCATCTCTATTCCATTCTATCTTTACCTCTTGCATCTAACCCCCACTCTCTCACTCCTTGTATTCCCCTCTCTCCACCACCTTTCTCTCTTTTCATCTATCTAACCTCCCTTCCCTCTTTTTCTTCCTCTCTCCCCCTCTCACACTCTCTTTATCCCTCTCTTTGCAGCCCCCCTCCCTACATTGCAAGGAAAGAAATGGCATTTACCTAGACATATCAATACCTAGACATAGAAATACCTAGAAATGGAAAGACCTGGAGCATGACTTAAACCTATACGATGACCATGATGTATACCATGAACTAGACGACGACATAGAGCTAGAGCTAGATTTAGATGATGACTTGGAGATTGATGTAGAACATGACCTAGACCACTACATAGATCTATATCTAGAGTTAGACAATGAACTCGATATTGACATAGATCCCATGTACTCTCTCTCTCTCAATCTCTACCCCCCATACTCTCACTCTCTCACTCTCTATACCACCCCCCCTCTCCATGTCCCTCACTCTCTTTTTATTCCCCTCTCCCCCTCTCACACTCTATTTCTTCCTCTCTTTATATCCCTCCTTCCTACATCACAAGGAAATAAATGGCCTTGATATAGACATGTCAAGAACTAGACCTAAACCTAGACATAGCAATACCTAGACATGGAAAAACCTGGAGCATGACCTTGACCTATACAATGTGTTAGAAAAACAAGACCGTGGAGCAATAAAATAAAACAAACGCAGAAACAAAACACAGAAGATGCACAATACAATAGAGACACAAATTTATGTGGTTCACCCAGTGTGGGCTACGTCCACCAGAGAAATTTCAGGGTCCTTCCTTTATTATTATCCAGCAAATGAAGGGATACAACCTACAACAAACCCGTTGTAATTTCCTCTTCTTTCTCTCATAGTATCCTATCTCATAATACAATATTCGCCATCATCCTTATCCAGAATACATTTCCCTCATAAAATAGGGTTGCCTTCTAGGGAAAAAAACCCAAACATAATTTCTACCATTAGATCTGCAACCTTATAATGAATGGTCTAGATTTACAATGAAATTACAATATACTTTTAGAAGGCAATTTTTCCTTCGGAGGCTTTGCCCCCAAAACCCCTTCGAGGGCCCGCTTTCCCCTGAACCCCGCAAAGGGGTTAACCCCCCTATGCACTCCCTCGCATGGAATATTGTACATACTTCTGGGGTGTAAATACTTCATGGAGTATAAACACAGTTGAAAACAAAATACCTTTGAATCAGGAAGATAATCGGGCTCCACAACCAACACGATGACCATGACGTAGATCATGGCATAGACCTAGACCATGACCTAGACCACGCCATAGAGCTAGAGCTATATTTAAATGATGACCCAGAGATTAATGTATACCATGACCTAGGCCACGACATAGAGCTAGATCTAGATTTAGACGTTGACCTAGAGATTAACAATGCCCAAAATAATGAAACCTATCATGACTTGTTGTTTTCCTCTATTACTTAGTATCTTTAACCTGCACATAGATCTTGACTAATCCACTCACATAAATAATATTACTTATTTCTATTGGTATAAAATGAATGAAAGTGTTTTAATATATGTAAGAGGATGTTCTTTATGTTCTACAAGAAAGACTAGCAATAGAAAGTTGGGTTTGTATACTCCACTTCTTGTTCCTTCTCATCCTTGGGAAAACATTTCCATGGACTTTGTAGGAGGTCTACCTATGTCTAAAAAGAATCATGATTATATTTATGTTGTGGTTGACCGTTTCAGAAAAATGTGTATTATGATGCCCTGTAAGAAGCAGGTTACAGCTGAGCAAATGACACAAATGTTCTTTTAGCATGTTTGGGTACATTTTGGATTTCCTAAATCCTTTACTTTTGATTGAGATTCTCGATTTATTGGGAAATTTTGGTCAATTTTATGGGCACTCATGGACACCAAGATGAAAAAGAGCACATATTTTTCATCCAAAAACTAATGTTCAAACAGAAGTGGTGAATAGAACGGTAATACATCTTCGTCATGGTTACTGCAGCAAGCATGCTAAGCTTTGGGATGAGCACCTACACTACATTCAACATGCTTACAACTAGGCTAAGCACTCTTCGACTCAGACATCTCTATTTGAGGCATGTTTTGGTTATTTGCCAAAATATCCTTTATATTTTAACTTTGGGAAAGATATTGTTATTGATGTTCAATATGACATTGATAGAGAAAAGAAGTTCATTGAAAAAATTCAGTTGGTGCATCAAATGGTACAAGAACAGTTGGACAAGAGCCAAGCCAAGTACAAGAAAAGACATGACAAGCATTGTGTTGATCACAGTTTCCAAGTTGGAGATGAATTTTGGCTTTACATTAGAAAAGAGAGTCTTAAAGGAGAAGGTACAGAACTGAAACCAATTAGATATGGACCTTTCAAGATTCTTGAAAAGATTGGTAACAATTCCTTCCATTTGGATTTTCCTCCTTATATGAAAATGTATGCAGTTGTCAATGTTTAGAATTTGAGATTGTATGAGCCTCCTTTAATTAATGATCAAGGAGAGCATGTTCAGATTCCTTCTATATATCATTTATCGCCAGAATATCTTTCAGAAATGCATGAAGATACAATCCTTGACAGGAGGATGAGAACTTCAAAATGAGGGAATGTGGAATACCATCGAGTTCGTATTAAAATCACAAATCCAAGAAAGGCCAAATGGATTGAGGTCGGAAAGGTGATGGAATTGTACCCTCATCTTTAGATAGACTGAAAGTAGTCTTTTGGAGGTTCAAAATCTTCCCAAGGGGGAGGAGTGATCCAAGGGATCAAAATGTGCTCAAAAATCAAAGTTCTTGGAATTGCTTCAAAACGGACTCGTGCATAGGCCTCATCCTCACGATCCCAATGCAACTTGAATGGGTTCAAATGAACATTGTATGAAAGAGATATCACGTTCTTTCCTCTTTTCCAAATAGGCAAAATTTTGTTGATTGTACAGTCCGTACAATCATGACGTGGCAGGGCTGTACTGTTCACGTGACAAGGGCGTACTGGACATGTGGCATGTGGTCGTACTAACAAGTGGCATAAGCTGATGTGGTAGGTGATTGGAATAGTATGTGGACCATTCAAGCGTAAACACATGTCATGGTGATGGAATAATTGTATGGTGTCATGTGGACCAGACATGGGCTGCCACATGGAACCCCTCTATGTTATAAAAGTTTGGGTTGGAGTCTGCGGGGGTCGAACCCACAACCTCTGGGGACAAGTGGAAATGTCTTGGCATAAGTCAAGCTACCAACCCACCTTTCATGTGGTTCTTACCCCATATCCTTTGAAGTTATATTTAAATTTGGCTATGGTTTATTTCGAATGCAAAAAGGGTTGGGGCTAAGCCCTAGCCCTAGGTATTACCACTAGCCACATGACCAACAACGCTTCCCACTTAAAATTTCACGCAGGGTTCAACAGTCCTTCCAACAGACACTTGGCAATGCCTCTTTCCACCAATTGGGTGGGAGTTCCAAAGAATCTGGGTTTGGCATTGGGGCATGGCCATATGACACCCATGTGACCAACACCTCTGTTAGATAAGGTGTTGGATTCCTAACGGTTCAACCATTTGCCTAATTTTTTGGAATGCATGTGGGTGTTGGGTTTAGGCATGAGAAACTCCCAAAATCCAGGTTCAATCATTCTAGGTGTGATTTGGTGAGCAGAGACAACAAAGAATTGGGAGAAACTTTCAGGGAGTGATTCCAACTCAGGTTTTTGCCAAACCAGGTGCAGGAAGAGCCCAAATAGGGGTTTTTTGACATTCTAGAGCCATTGAAGCCATCCATTTCTCATTCTAAGCATTGTAAAGCATTGATTTTGACACTTTTATCATTAATTAAATTGATCCATTCGAAGATGGACCAGGAGATGTATCCCAAGAGCGGGGTGAACTCCTTTATCATTTTGTTGTGTTAATGTGTGTATTTTGATGGCTATTTATGTTGTTCAAGATCAAGTAAAAACTCATTAATATTTATGTGTTTGTAACTTTATCCTATTACCCAAGCACATACAAATTTCACTTGCAATTTTAAAGAGACTCAAGCCTTTCATTTTCAAATCACCCCTGGACCCTGCAGGGGGGAAAGCCCCCCCTGCACTCCCCTGCATGGAGGAGTGTACATTATTATTGGGTGTAAAGTCTTCATGGGATATAAACATGGCTGGAAAAAAATACCTTTATATTAGGAAGATAATCAGGCTCCATAACCAACAGTCTCCTTGTGCGCTCTAACCCAAAAATTGGGTAGGAATGTGCAATAAACTCTCATAGATGGTGAAGGGAAAAGAATAATGGTTTCAATTCTCCTTGGAGGAATTTTGGTAGCATAGAATTACTTTCTATAGTGTGTCATGAAATGTAACCTCAAAACTTTTATTTGTAGGTGGAAAATGATATCCATTCTAAGATCTAGTTTCCATGTGAACTCTCTCGTTCTATTGATCAAAATTAATAAGTTTAGTGAACATCATGGAAGACTAAATAAAATTTATTAATAATTGATTGGTTTAATAAAATTTACATATACCCACTACATAATCTAAACAAACATGTGCATTAATGAGTCCTTGACTAGTCCTTTTGGCATTTATGAAGGGTTACACATAAATCAAATGATTTTATATATGTCATGTATAGAAAGAGGGGAATAATGTGTGTTCCCTAGAAAATAACATTGAGATGAAATTGTTAAGTGATGTACAATTATGTCGAAGATAAATGAGAAAACTTATTTCTATAATAAATTATTGTAATATGCCATTTTTAAGGTCACAATATTTTCAAGTGACCATTATTTGAGTGTGGATTATCATTGGATTTAGATGGAGATAATTCAAGAGGTAGTCCATATTGTTGGTTGTGAGTTATAATATGGATATCCACAACATTCATGCAAATAATTTAGAAGGAATGATCTATCGATGATGTAGATATACGTGGTTTATTAGCAAACCATGCTACTTGAGAACCATTTATTGCTTATGGATTTAACACTTAAAAATATTTTCCGCCATAAGCTATTCCTTAATGTGTAATGAAAGTATTTAAAATCACTTTAGAAACAAATCAAGGGATTAATACACATAAAATTCATACACTTTGAAATTCATATATTCATCAACATCAAATGTAGAAACAATGTGATTCATAAAAAATGTGCCATGAAATATATATATATACTCAACATCATTTAATTTGTACATTTTTTACAAAATGGAAACTTGTGCCCAGTATACAAAGCGATAACAATTTCCCTAACATAAAAAAACATCTATATCATGGCCTAGCTACAAAATGGAAATAGTTGGTCAATCATAGACCATTTCCACCCTCGCCACCCTCAAGAGCATCTTGGAAATATATATTTGTTCTCTTGCTCGAGGATGCACCTTGAGAGGTTCTAGGTCTGGTCGTGCTTTGACATTTCACAAAGAATAAACAATGTTATAAGTTTTTTTCATCAGTGAATTAATAGACATAAAAATTGATACTTTGTAATTTAACCTAAGACAACTCACCACGTATGAAATTGTCAATTGTGAGGGTTTTACCCTCCTCCGTGACCCCAATATCTCTACAATGCCACCCTGCATTAGTTTCAAGGATCAAGTTAATAAAAATAAACAAATATGAGTAAAAACAAATTCATCAAACATAAAAAAATTATCATCAATGCATTATCTCACCGTGAATATATCAAGTGTTGAAGAAGGACACCGAAAATACAAAGAAAGATATTGGGAAGTGGTGTGACTTCCATAAGATCCCTTGGAATAACACTGCTGACTTCTTCTCAAAGAAGTCACTCGTGGACGAAGTGAAAGCCTCCGAATCATATGCGGATTCTGACTCTGAGCCAGAACCAGAAAGGGGAAGACAGGTCATTGATGCAAAACCTAGTGCCACCGTTGCTACCACCAAGCTCCAGCCTAGTGAACCAGACGAGCCAGAAGAAAGAGAGACCATCTTCCATTCACAAATGTGGGTAAAAGGCACCCCACTACACTTCATCATTGATAGCAGTAGCCAGAATAACCTCATCTTAGCAGAGTTCATCAAGCGGTTGGCCCTACCAACAACACCTCACCCACAACACTACACCATTGGATGGCTCCGCCAAGGAAGTGATCTCCATGTCAGCCAACAGTGTCGAATTTCGTACGACATCAAGCCCTTAAAGGATGAGTTATTGTGTGATGGTGCTCCTCTCGAAGTTTGTGATGTTCTTTTGGGCCAACCTTATTTATGGAAATGTCATGTTGTATATGAGTCTAGAACTCATAGTGTTATTATTACTTTGAACAGGAAATTGTACAGGATACCCAAGGCAGTCCCACCTAGTACTATTTCCTTGATCTCTGCTGAGAAATGCAGAAAGGTCATCTCTCATATGGGGAAGTTTTTCTTCTTCGTGATTCACTCTCAGAATAAGCAAAAGATCGCAACCACATCCAGGGTCTCTACAACCGACCTCTCCACATAGCAGAAGCAAGTATATAAGGTCATGGAAGAATACTCAGATATCTTCTCCTCACCTACAGGGGTACCTCTACACTGCCAAGTCAAGCACCCCATCAATATGACCCCCAGCACATCGTTTCCCAATGGGCCAGTCTATCGTCGCTCTTTAATAAAGAATGAGGAGATCAAGTGACAAATCCAAGAACTGCTCCACAAGGGGCACATCCATCCCATCTCATCACCTTGCGGGAGCCCAATCATGCTGGTACAGAACAAATATGTAACTTGGCGACTCTGTATTGATTATCGAGCTCTGAATAAAATCACAGTGAGAAACTGGTACCCAATTCCTTGAATCGAAGACCTCCTTGATCAACTCACAGGGGCCAAATACTTCAGTAAGATTGATCTGAAATCTGGCTACCACCAGGTCCCGATAGAATAGACAGATGTATGGAAGACCACCTTCAAGTCAAAGGAATTCCTTTTTGAATGGTTGGTCATGCCCTTTGGTTTGAAAAATGCTCCAGCCACTTTCATGAGGATGATGGATGATATCCTGCAACCATTCACCAATAATTTTGTAGTGGTGTATCTGAATGACATTCTAATTTACAACAAGACTTGGGCCAAACACTTGCAACATATTCAGCAGGTTCTACACACCCTGGGACAGCACAAGCTATACGCCAACTTGGAAAAATTATCCTTCGACATGGACAGGTTCCATTACCTGGGCTACATCATTGATCAACATGGTGTACATGTGGATGCAGCCAAGATCCAAGTCATCCATTACTGGCCAGCCCCAACAACACTCACTGAGCTTCAGAGCTTCTTGGGCCTTGTCAATTTCTACCACAAGTTCATGTTGGGATTCTCCCATATTGCATGGGCCCTCAGCCAAATAAACAGGGGTGGTGGTAAAGGAGAAATTTGTGTGGGGTCGGTCCCAACAACAATCATTTGATGATTTGAAGTAGCGCTTGTGCTCAGCCCCAGTACTTTCACTACCAGACCTACAACATCCCTTTCATATTGAGATAGATGCTTCAGACTATGTTGTGGGCGTCGTTCTCACTCAGCACGACCAACCCTTTGCCTATCATAATGAGAAACTGTCATATATTGTTCGTAAGTACCCTACTTACAAAAAATAAATGTACCCCATTGTGCAAGCCTACCGCCAATGGAGACAGTACATTATAGGAAGGAGATAGTCATCCACACTGATCATAAGCCATTGCAGTTCATGCAAAAACAGGGAAAATTAAAGAATGATCACCATCAAAAGTGGTCCACATACTTGCATCAATTCCACCTCAACATCAAGTATAAAACAGGAAGCACCAATCACGTCGTTGATTGCCTCAGCAGACTGTCAGTCGCAACGCTCATCATGGTTCTAGACTCTTGCAGCCATGAGACATCTGTATGGCCTCAAATCTATGAGATAGACCCTAAATTTTCCACCACCTATCAAATGTTGGGTGAAAACACAGTTGTCGATAATTTCCATCTTTGGGATGGGTTGTTGTGTCATCTGGGCCATATCTATGTTCCATCAAGTGAGAAAGCGAAGATGATCTGGGAAGCCCACTACAGTCAGGTGTTAGGACACTTCGACGTTGAAAAGACAGTGGTGATGCTACATAAACATTTCTACTGGATGAAACTTTGACAGGAGGTTAGCAAGTATATCAGGTCCTGCACTGCCTGTGTTATTTCCAAACCGACCAATAAGAAAGAGGGCTTGTACACCCCTCTTCCTACTCCTGATAGGCGATGGGAATCCATCTCAATGGACTACATGTCAGGCCTCCCGTCCACCAAGCGAGGAAATGTCTATTTTTTTGTGGTTGTTGATCTCTTTTCTAAGATGGCGATTCTGGTTGCCTACAAGAAGAACATCACAGCAGAGGCCACTGCCAAGCTCTTCTTTGAATGAGTATAGGTACATTTCGGAATCCCACAAACCATTGTCTTAGACCAGGATAGTCGACTTCTCAGCACATTCTGGTCGAACCTCTGGTCATTGTTGGACACCAAGCTCACCAAATCCACAGACTTCCACCCCCAGACAAATGGCCAAACCGAGGTTGTAAATCTAATGATTGTGCATATCCTTCACATGTATAATTCAAAGCACCCTCGCACATGGGATGAGAGCCTTCCCTATGTCCATCATAGCTACAACCGAGCTCTTCATAGCTCAACCAACCACAACCTCTTTCAGGTGGGGTTGGGATTCCAACCATTGGGTCCCATAGATGTTGTACTTCCCCTTGCGGTCACCTCGACCGACTCATATCCTGCTCCAACTAAAGCTGACAAAGCCACCCGGTTCATTGAGAAGATATAGAACGTCCACCAATAGGTTCAGGATATCCTACAGAATTCCAATGACAAGTACAAACAGTGCCATGATCAACATCGGGTGCCACATAAGTTTCAGGTGGGCGACAAAGTTTGGTTGCACTTGCAGAAAGAACACCTTACAGGACCCCATTGAAAGCTTCTACCACTCTATTATGGGCCATCCACTATCACCAAGGCTATGGTGGATAATGGATTTGATCTCAACACTCCTCCTTTCCTTGGCCTGCACCCAATGTTCAATGTGGATCTCCTTCGCTCTTATTTCCCACCATTATTGGACACCTCAGAAGTAGCAGAACAAATGACACCCACAGAGCTCAACCCTGGCTTCATACAATAGGAATCCAATGATCATATTGTGGACACATATATCAAGGGAACTCGACAACAAAGGATCCATCTTTATCGAATCATCAAAGCAGGGCAGCTTCTGCACCAAGGCAAGTTGCTCACTCGGGGCCAAATTCAACAGAAATTTCCTCATCTAATGGGGGACCTCAATGCAATGGAGACAATTTATTCCTAATGAGGGAGGATTGATAAAAATGTATATTGGTGGCCACCCACCTTTTCCAACTGGCTTAAAACAGTTTTCTGACAATTTTGGCAATTTACTACTTTTAGCAATTTTAACTTTCGGGGTCATTTTGAGGGCCTAAATGAAGATTTTTTAGGATCGAGATTCTCAATAATGGAAAATGGCATGATTGAGCCCCCAAAATGAATCTCCTTGATGATACCTTTCCAATGAGATATCACACGCCTAAAACGGAGATCGTATGCAAAAGTTACGACGTCAGGAAGTTGATGTACTAACTTACCCAAATGGGGCCCACAAGACTTTTGGCGCTTCATCTCCTAGGGTTAGGTTTTTGGATGTCTAGGGTTTTGGAATTCTTGTTTATTGTAAAAGTGCCTTCAGATACTCATTGTAATATTCTTCTTGTGATAGTACGCAGTCGTCACATCTCTTCTCAGAGATAAGCCACCACCATTCCAACAAGCTTGTTTCCGCTACATTTTACAGTTTCAGCTTATTTCGTTATTGAATAGAAAACCAGTTTTATTGTATCTCTGTTATTTTGTGTTAAGCACCTGTTAATAATCTGTATTCATTTTTTTCTTCTCATAAAACCTGGATTAGTGGTATCAGAGCAGTCTGCTCCTTGTCGTCTTAATGCATGTCCCCAACGAGGTCAGAGTACAAAGAGTTGGGTCTCGAGTTTGTTTCTCTTGAGGACAGAAGCTCTCAGATGCCAAAGCGACCTCTCATGGCAGGAGAAAATAAATATGATGGGATAGAATATCCTTTCAAACTGTTGATTGAAGAATCCCTCACACAACAGAGGAACGATATGATGGATAGTTTTGCACAAATCCTTCGGCGGCTACCAATAGGTGACGCATATTCTTCGAACAGAGGCGTTGCCCCCTTCAAGGTACAAATAAAATTCAATATTCCTATATTTGAAGGTAATATAGATGCAGATGTTGTAGAAAAGTGTTTGAATCTACTAGAAGGGTATTTTTCTGTCCATAACTTTTCGAATAGAGAAAATATTACTTTTGCACTCCTCAAAGTCGTTCCCCATGTCAAATATTGGTGGTAAATTTTTTGTGAGAAAAAGGAAACAAAGGAAACCTCATTATTTTTAGTCACAACCACCTGGGAATCCTTCAAGGATGTTATTAAGGAACAATACTACCCTGTCAAAATTTATGATGACCTATATACCAAATGGACCACACTACAGCAAGAAAGAGACCAAGCAGTGCCAGATTTCACAAATATCTTCCATACCTTGCGCACCAAGTTGGGTATCAAAGATTCGGAGAAATATTTGGTGCTCAAGTATCGCGGTACTATGCATAGATACATATATACTGAAATGTAATTTCTGTACATCTCATCCTTGGGCGCAGCCTACCGATATGCCATCAAAATCGAGCAGAAGCTCAAACAAAAGACGTGGAAATTTGGGCCTAGGAACCCCTCACAACAAAAGCCAGGAAAGGGCAACCCCAACCCATAGAAAAAATGGCAGAGTAAATATGGATAGTATTAGGACAACCAGTCCAAGCCGCAAGGAAAGAAGGACACCAGAAAGACAAAGAAAGATACCGTGAAGTGTTGCGACTTCCATAAGAGCCCTTGGCATAACACTACTGACTTCCGCTCAAAGCAGTCATTGGTGGTCGAAGTTAAAGCCTTTGAATCAGATGCAGATTCTGACTCTGAGCCAGAACCAGAGAGGGGAAGAAGGATCATTGATGTGAAACCCAATGCCACCATTGCTACCACCAAGCTCCAGTCTTGTGAATCAGACGAGCCAGAAGAAGGAGAGTGCCTCTTCCATTCACAGATGTGGGTAAAAGGCACCCTATTGTTGGCATGTTTTACAGACAAGTGTATGCTTGTCATTGATGGCAAGTACAGCAGCAAAGATGGAAGCAAACGTGCAAAGGATTGTAGGCAGGTCATTGATGACAAGATCAGAGTAAGAATCGATGAAAAATAGGAACAAAGTAAGCTCAGGAGTAATTAGCACAGACTCGATCGCAATGCCTAAGCTCGGGAGGAGAAGCGTCAGTGATCGTTGGATCCCAATTAAATTCCCAAAATAAGGAGGACCATCAGATCTGATTGTAAACAAGAAGAACGCGCAGAAGAGGAGGACAGATCTGAGGCATCAAATATGAGCGTAATATCCGACCATCGTTGGATCAGGGAGAACCATCGCGAAGTGGCGAAATCGCGAGAAGATCTAGGTTGTAGGATCTGGGGTATCTACGAAGGATCAATAGCCATTAGATATGGTGAAGTTGTAAGGCGGATAAGTCCAAGAGTCATCCAACTCTCCAAAACTATGAAGGAATCCTAGTCGTCCATCGAGGACAGTCGTGGACCGTTGGATCAAGAGGACGCGTGGAGAAATATCAGAGCACCACAAAGACTCCATTTCGGAGTTTTGCAGGTCGTGAAATTCAAAGGAAAGAGTTTCAAACTCGCGATATGCGAATTCACGAAAAGATTTGGACCATTAGATCACCAAGAATTGTGGACCGTTGATCAGGCATAAATAAAGTCTGTGAAGTGTCGAAATCATGACAAGATCTGGACTGTTGGTTCCATAGGACACGTGGCGAAAGATCGTCATGTTGCTGACTGGAAAGTCAAAGGAACGGGGTTCCCTAACCTCTCAAATTTGTGATATGTGAAATTGCAAAACAATCTTAACTGTCAGATCGAGGTTTGAACAGGACCGTTGATCAGACTCCATATCGGAGTCTTGGCTATCGCAACTTGGAGTGATGAGAACCTCCATCTAAGGAACAGCGAGATGCGAGATCGGGAAAATATCAGAACCGTCGGATAACCAAGAATGTGGACCGTTGATCTGAGCTCCATCTCGGAGTTTCACCTATCGCCACTTGGAGTGACGAGAATATCCATCTAAGGAACAACAAGATGTGAATTCACGATGAGATCTGGACCGTCAATTCATCGATATCGTGGACCATCGATCAGGGTCGATGAAGGTCATAAGTTCACGAAAATACCGAAAAGTTGAAATGGATGTAGCCTATGGTCACATCGGTGGAAGATGGGGGAAGGAGCTAGTGCAAACAAGCTCCTTTTTGGAGTTTCGGGGATCGCGACTGGGAGTGTCGAGACACTTGGTCACATGAATGTTGAATTGCCGAATGTCGAATTACCAAATGTCGAAATGCCGAAATGAATGCAAGATCCCATGGAGCCAATCCAACGGTGTAGGTGAATTTGAGTATGATTGGAGGGCTAATGTTTCTCTTCATAGTGTAACTGCTAGAAACCATTGATGGTTTCTACCAGAAGATTCGAAGAGACTTCTGAGTGATCACCAAAGGAGTTGAAGAGTCTCCAAGCTTCTTCCAGTGAATGAAGACTATTCTTAGAGGGGATTGACAGATGGATGAGCGTTGAAGTCTATAACTGAAACAGAAAGGATAAGCTCGACTGTGCCAGAGAAGACGAGTAGTCTCAACTGCCAGAGAAGCTGAGGAATCTCAGCTGAACACCTAATGATGTTGGACGCATAGTGGGAACCACCAGAGAACCTGAAGATTTGTGATGATCAGGCAGAGCACTCGAGATGTGGAGGATATCGGTGCGGTGTGATCATGCAGAGGAATTGTGCACATTGCATGCATAAGGTGCACAGAAGCTAGTAGTACACGGTACAGAGAAGAGATGCAGTTGCGATCGTGATGAGGGATTCAGGAGGGAAGAAGGAGGAGGGTACAGTAGCTGAAATGTAGAGCAGAAGAATGGTGGATCAAATGGATATGGCACAGAGTGTGTAACATGAGAAGAACATAAAGCGTAGAGGAGTGTGCAGAAGACACTAATGCAGACAGAGCAGCGCAGTATAGCAGAACAGTGATAAGTCTAGTAAGCCAATGATAAATATTGTATCACTGTGATAAGTTTCATTAGCAAAGATTTATATTTCTGGGTGGTAGGGAGGTGCAAGGGAGGACTGGTGTCCTCAGAGGTTCA
>SNQJ01S0239204.1:0-13626 GCA_010110895.2 Picea sitchensis
CTGAGTGGCTTCCACGTGTCACCTTTATTCATGAATTTCATAAAATTTATATGCCAAATTATCCTTGACATGTGTCAGCTTCCGTAATGTGCCACATGTTGCTTTCTAGATCATTGATTAGATCTAATGATCTTGATATTCCTATTAGATTAGATGTTTGGTAGGATTTTTTTATTATGGATTTGAAATTTGTGTCTTTGGGAGTTTTAGTTTTTTGGGACTCTTTGTAATCCCAGAGTGGTCAACTTTGGGTTGACTATTCCTTCCCTCGCATGATCGAACATTCTAGGGGAATATTCATTATCCAAAGCTCATCCTTGATCGAACGACTAGCTGGATTTTGGTGATTTTGAGACTTCGGGATATTGTGGATCCTTTATACATTCCTCCATTTATCTCCGAAGCGCCGCATAATCTACCAACACATAACTTCAAATGTTTGATCCAACAACCTTTATTAACTATGGGGCTCCAGAGTTTGGGATTTCTTGGTTTATCTGAACATCTTACCATCATAATAGGTCAATGTTGGAGTTGATCCAGATTATTTTGAGAACAAAATGAAGACAAAAATATAACTGATATATAAGAAGTAAATACATAGAGATAATGCAGATAAAATAGAAATATAGTTAAAACCAACTTTTATTAATGAACAAGAGAGAAAAACACTGTAGAACACAAATTGGAAGAATGGGGTATCCTATCTCTGAAAAGAAAGAGATGTTGGCTACACTTCATTCACAACAAGCTCTACATCACACTCCATTGCATGCTTAAATGGCCTCCTTCACCTCAATTAAATATGAGAGAGTAGGAGGAGAACAATTCCCATGATGCATGTGGGATAAATTGGACTAAGTTTATAAAATTCCATAGGCATGTAAAACACTAGGACTTCCCAAGAGATCACTCGTCCCATTACTACTCTATCCTAAGCACACTTAACTGTGAAGTTATAATTGGATTTGATGCATTAACACTATGTTGTAGGAATGTACATAAGATGACTAGGAAATTATTACATGATGTCTATAATTATCAAATGAAGATGACATTACATTGCATTCCCCATCAAAAGGGTGAATATCATGGTTTATCAAAACCACATGCTCAAAATGGTGATTCAGTGGAAAAGGTGGATGGAAATTGATATCCATTTGGATCATTCCTCTCCCCTTAGGAATAAATGCTCCCCATTTCGTCAAGTTCCCTTGGGGGACATGGATACTTCTTCTAAATTTGAAGCTTGGTGCATTGATTTCCTTGATGAAGAAGTTGTCCAACTTAGCTTGTTGAAGGTTGTCACGAACCTGTTGTTGGAGGGGTTGGATCCATTAAACCAATCTAGTTGAATGATATACCTAAGTGTGGGAGGACACTCTCGCTGAAGATGTAAGATGAAGAGTATGAAGGGTTCTATTATAACCTTTATTGATTGGGCAGTGTGGAGGCACCCCTGTAGGTCTAGGAAGAACATCTTGGTACTCTTCTACAAACTTGTCAATCTTATTATGCTATATAGAAAGGTTTTGGGCTGAGGTTGTAGTGGATGCAATATCCTTCTATTCACCTTCTGATTGGATTATGAAGAGGCTAAAATTTTCAGTATAAGATATTACTTTATGGCATTGTTTTGGTGGGACAATAGTCGAAACTACCTTTGGTATCTTGCAAATCTTATCCCCCAAAGTAAAAATGATGTTGCGGGGTCGAGACTCATAAAAAAAATGAAACCTCCACATATATGGTTGGCCTAATAAAAAATCACATATTTCTAGTGGGGAAGCATCACACAATACCTCATCCTTGAAGGGCTTGATGTTGTAGGATAGAAAAAACTACTGGATGACATGAAGATCTTGACCTTGGCGAAGCCACCTAATGTTGTATGGTTGCGGTTGTGGTGTTGCTGGAAAATCTAACTGCTTGATAGCCTCTACTGAGATGATGTTCTTTTGGCCTCCACTATCAACAATAAAATGAAGTGGGGTCCCTTTCACCCACATCTCTGAATGGAACAATCACTCCCCCTCCTTAGGATCCTCTTTTGGTTGGATTGTTGCAATTGCAACACTAGCAGTGGGTTCTGCATCAATGTTTTTTCTCCTTTTATTATTTTCTGAATCAGGTTCCAAGTCAGGGTTCGACTCTTTTTCTTTGAGCTCAACCACCAATGATTATATTGAGTGACATTCATTAGTATTGTGCCAAGGGATGTTGTGGAACTGATACCACTTTTTGGTGTCTTTATTGTACTTCACATTACCATTATTTTCCTTTTTCTTGGACTGGCTCTCTTGAGGTTGGCCTTCCTTGATTTGTCCTTGATTATGTGAGTTAGAGTTTCCTTTTCCATGCTTCTCCCACTTACTCTACAACTTGAATTTCAGCTCAATTTTGACTGCATATCGTTAAGAATCTCCCAATGAGGAGATGTCCAAGAAATCCATATATGTTTGGATGTACCTATGTAGACCATTGTGGTTCTTCAAAAATAGGTGTTTCTTAGAATATCTAATACCCATATTTGAGTGCGAGGTATGAAATATGTTGGTGTACTCCAACACCATCTGGTCTCTTTTTTGATGTAGAGTTTTCCATCTCATGTATTAGTCATCATGGTTTCCCACATGGTAGAACTCCTCCTTTAGGGCATCTACAAAGGCCACCCAAGTGGGTTCTCTCCCAAATATTGTAGATACATCAATGGTGTATCTCTCCTAGTAACCTTCTCACCAAGATCTTACATGGGGAAGGGCATTAAGGAGTGCGAAGGTGATATTTTAATAGTCGGTTTTTTTTTGGATAGAATAATAACCTTCTAGCAGATTCAACCATTTTTCTAAAGCATTTGCATCTATATGGCCTTCAAATAAGGGGGTATGAAAATTGACTTGTACCTTGAAGGGTGTCACAATTGTGAAATTGCTTCTTGTCGAATATGCCTCATCCTCCTCCATTGATAGTCTTCAAAGGATATGAGCAAAGTTGGCCATCATCTTGTTCCTTTTTCGCATAAGGGATTTCTCAAGAAACATCTTGAAAGGATCTCCTTCTTTGTCATCTCTCTTTTCTTCCACCATGGGAGGTTGCTTGGGCTAGCGAGAGTATTTTTCCTCAATCAAAACTAGCGCGAGACCCAAATATCTATACCCTGACCTCATCAGGGACTTTGTATGAGAAACGACAAGCATAAACCTACTCTGATACCACTGATCCATATTATTTTGAGAACAACATGAAGACAAAAATATAACCGATATATAACAAGGAAATACACAAAGATAATACAAATAACATACAAATATAGTGTAAACCAACTTCTATTAATAAACAAGAGATAAAAACACTATAGAACACAAACTAGAAGAATGGGGTATCCTATCTATGAAAATAAGAGATGTTGGCTACACTTCAATCAAGACAATATTTACATCACACTCCATTGCATTCTTAAAGGGCCTCCTTCACCTCAATTATATATGAGAGAGTGAGAGGACAACAATTCCCATGATGTATGTGGGATAAATTGGACTAAGTTTATAAAATTCCATAGGCATGAAAAACACTAGAACTTCTGAGGCGATCGCCCATCACCATACTACTCTAAGCGATAACCCATCCCCATACTAATCTAACATGATTCCTGAGATAGAAATTTGTAACATAGTACTAACTTGTATCTATGATATTGTATCCAAGAATCTCTGATGCTAATATATATATGAGGACCCAAAATTTTGAAATATAATGTGTCATTCTATGTTTATGCTTATGAATTGTATCTTTATAGCACTTATTTATGCTTGATAAGATCCATATGATATCTCTGTGTATAAATTCTTTCTCAACTTGAGAATCTTTACTTCCAGGATGAATGAGTTTAGATTTGTTCTGTAGTTAGAGTATCTTGCACAAGATCATGGTGGATCTTGAAGGTTCTGGGAACCCACCGAAGTATTTTCCTTGCCCTTCCCTATATTTGTGTATTGGTTGTGTTTCGAGTGAGACTTCTTCTCTTCAGAGGATATGAAAATACCAGTGCTCTGGACTATGCAATATCTTTTGTTGGTAACTTGAGAAGGACCCTGGTCTAATCAATTCCATGCCAACAAAATGGCTTCATTTCCAGGACCTGCGTTATAAGGGAACCTATAGGGAGAATGCTTCTGAGGATTCATAGATCTAATATTTACCATTGGTGGGAGAGAAATTGTGACGCCTTCATATGGAAAGAGGTGGAGGTGAGAGGAAAATCTATGAAAGATATATGGGAAGTAGTCTTTTACTCAGAAATATTGAGCAACCAGTACGAGATATTCTGGGTTAATTTCTTGAAATAACTTTTCCATTGGATAGATAGGCACCAAGAAGTTCCAGAATTCCAAGAATGAGTCAAGAAGACTTGTTCTTGGGATACATAAAATATTGAAACACTTCAACGGCGGGATCATCTGTTAACGTGAGCGATCGATTTCTAGGTCAATACAACATTAGAGGGATACATTATTGAGTTTGCAGCTGAGAAAAACCAATATTTTTCGTGGGAATAAGTGAATTTCAAGAAATATGCAAGGGGAAGACTGTTGAGATAAATCCCCCTATGGATTAAGGTTTTCTTGATGGAATAGGGGATGTTGACTATGTCCCCGACTGAGATGGAAACATAAACACCCTCGCTTGGGGTGGGGTGAGTTTGGGGTGGAGTCGTGGCCTAAGAGAGGGGAGAGGGTTCTTTGAAAAAAGGGGGAAGAAATAATAAATGGACTCAAGAGATGAGTGAGCCTTGAAAAGAGTCACTATAGTTGAGAAGTGGTGGCACAGTAAGATAAATAAAGAAAAAAATAGTCTGATAAGTTTTGGAAAGAAGTCGGACTAAGAGAAGTAGAGTAAGGACATATGGAAGAGTTGTGAAAGATGAGAAGATAGGAAAGACTGACCAGTAAAATATTAAGTGAGAGAGAAGCGCAGAGAGAAAGAAGTCCCCAAGAGGGTGGATAATAAGAATAAGGTCTAAAAGCATGAGAAGAATAATTCAACATGGATCTTGAAGAAGAGAGAGAATATACATCACTGATGCCAGGAAATATCGGGAATCCAACCAAAGAAACCACTTCAGAGGATGAGAATGAGACCCCCTAGATCCAAGAAACCCGCCCTGAAGCCAGTGGTGCCCACCCCAAATCACCCATACCCCAAGTGTTTTCTATACAAGTGGTAAATTCTATACTAACTTCTTATGATATTTTTGTTCCAGTACAACGAGTTAGTCAGTCACAATCAGGAAGCGTGAGTATTGGGAGGATATTGGGATCCCCTGGTAGGTCACAACCAGAACCATTAGGCTTTATTTTGGTAGGAGTAGTAAGATAAAAAATGGTTGGTAACATGGGAGGTTCTTTTTCTTGATACCCATAATTTTGGGGTAAGGGAGACAAAAATGTTGAGCAACATTGGTTCCTATGTGAAGCAATCTGGAGGTCCAAATAGACTCTGTATCTGAATAAATTGGTTGAGGTCCAGACTACCTTGAGATTCCATTCTCTCAAATGGTACATGAAGGCTATTGAGCCAGGAGTTCCAGGAATGCAAGGTCAAGCATTCACACTTGACCTGTATGGACAAATTTCATAGCAATGTTTAAGCTACCTTAGTCAGAACAACAAGCTCTCTCTGAGTTGTGCGAAATTAAGATAATGGAAGGTGAATCGGCTTGGGAATATAACCATAAGTTCAAATATTATATAGGGAAGTTAGCGCATATATTTCATGAGGAACATCAAAGAGAATGGTATATCCAGGGATTGCTACCTCTGACACAGATTTCGTTAATGTAGCAATGGATAAACACTTTGACAGATGGCTTGGAAAAATCAATGAAGATTGAAGGCATGGCCGGATATCCGGGGAGCCTGAGAGTGACCAGACCCCCAACAAATGCAAATTTGGCACAACTACAAGGGAAAATATCATCTCTTACAAAGAAGATTCAAGAATGAACAATACCTAATATAGGACGACCACACATTTGGTGTACCAGATGTTACATAGAATAACATATTGTGAACGGATGTCCACGAATGAGGGGATTGGGACCTCCTCAGAATCCGATGGGACCCTCAATAAGACCCACGTGAGGATTTATGCAAGTATTTGTGAATTTACCATTCCATACCCCAACCCCATATCATGCTTTTCTAGGTAGTCAAGCAACGCCAATAGTTGAGTAATGTGAGACTTTCTGAATCCATGGCCATGGGACAAGACAGTGCCCCATTATTAAAAATTATTCAACAGTATCAAATACGGTGCATTGTGCGTTTTGTAGATCTACCACACATACTATGAATCAGTGTAGTGCATTCGATGCACTAGCATATAGACTAGATTGAAAAACATTAAGGGTGAATGAAACCCCTCATGGACTAGGAAGAGGTCGAGGAGGTGGAGTAGGAGGAGAATTCAAGGGAGGAAGAACTGGGGGAAGAGGACCAATTATATGCTACAACTATGATGAGTAAGGCCACATGGCTAGAGATTGTCCTCATCAGAGGTGGCCTTGGTGCTCTCACTGTAGAACCAATGGGAACACAACTGAAGACTACCCAGAAATAATTGAGAAATGGGAAGATTGGGTATGACAAAGAGGAACTAACCTCATTAGTGTAGAGATAAAGAAGGTTATTAGAGGAAAATTTCCCAACCTTAATATCGTTGCTCGAGGAGGATAAAACACTAGCATAGATGACGATAATTTACCTCTGATCCAATAACTAGTGCATAAGGAGGACAAGTATGATCCACTAAAATAGAATCTATTCTTTAAAAATACCATAGAATTATTTCAGAATATTCCTAGCCCTGAGATGCAAGAGAAACCCCCCCATCCTATTGTTTACCCTAAGATATTTCAAGTCCCTGCTTCACCCTGCACCTAGAAACCTTGTAGTCCCGATGAGACACCCTAAGTAGTAACAAAATGTAGCTGACATGTGGTTTCAACTATTTCCTAATATTCTTAGGAATGATCGATTGAAAAAAAAGTTTCACAATGCTTTGTACCTTGTTCTAGGAATGAAGAATATCCAGAAATAAGGATAAGGACTAATCTTACCGAGAAAAAATCTCAAAGGGTACAAAGAAGGAAAGTATGAACTGGAAAATAATGTTTTTAGTATCCCAACTAGATGAGTTTGAGATTAAGGATTTTATGTTAGACCTAGGATCTTATTTTAAGATACTTCCTAAAAATACTTGGGAAGCCTTAGGAAAACCCATGTTGACATATTCCCCAATCCAGCTAAGAATGTACAACCAATATTGTATTTTCCCAATAGGAAGACTGTAGAATGTGGAAATAGATGTTACAGGAGTGAAGACTGTAGTTGATTTTGAGGTGATCGAAATCATGGGGGATAAGGAACCTTATCCTACACAACTTGGTATTGATTGGGATTATGAAAAATATGCAGTGATTGAACTAAATAAAGACACTATGAAATTTGAGGCACATGGAATAAAATTAGTTCAACCATTGGATCCATATATAGGCCCTTGATACACGGAGCCAAAAAACAACAATATGGAGGGAGAAGTCTTGGATCAGTTGTACACTGTAACAACAGGAACGGGAGAAGCCTACATAAATCCTATTGTTGATGGATCAGTAAGTTGGAAGAGCATACAATCAACGAATGAAGATTCAGAACTGACATTTGACAGTTGGCAGGAAGGTTCATACAAAAGTTTTTCAAGAAGATACGCAAATCTTAGAGAAACTAGATGGGTTGGAACTGAGGTTAGAGAACACCCAATATATGATGGTATCTTAGAACTTGACAATTTTCTAGTCATCATGGAATAAAATATAGTGGAAGATCAAAGGATCTTAGTGTTGGATTTATCCCTCCAGGACACCCCTGCCAGATGGTGGACTAATCACAAAGCCTCGGTTGGGAACTGGGACGATGTGAAGCAAGCTATCCGATATATATTTCAAGATAAGGAGTAGTTGGAGTCGGAGATGCAGACATGTTTCCAATTTGTGCAATTGTTCAATGGATAGTTTGATCCTAAAGCACATATTTAACAATTTATGAGACAATGGAAAGTTGTATAAATACAATCTTTCTTTTGGGTTCGATTATTTCCCCATTCACTAGGCCCAATTCTGAAATCTTGGTACATACATGAAGAAACCAGAAAACAAACCAGCGATTGGAAAACGTTGGCAGATCACTTTTGCAACAACTTCTCGTTTACAAGTAAGTACCTTGAGCTTGAAGTAGTCATGCAAAGAATTAAAGAATTCCTTTTTATAGATAATGGTGAACGTAAATCAGACCTAGTGGTATGTGCAAAGCATGGACAATAACTTCAGTCTAACCTTCACCTAAACTTGTACAAGAGACCTATATAATTCTATAATATTGAGAAGG
This sequence comes from Picea sitchensis, assembly GCA_010110895.2. Lineage (NCBI taxonomy): Eukaryota > Viridiplantae > Streptophyta > Pinopsida > Pinales > Pinaceae > Picea > Picea sitchensis. The sequence goes on from SNQJ01S0239204.1 coordinate 8,442, forward strand.
AGTTGGAAAGCCTAGATGATTTAGAAGAATTGAGAAACTTAGCCATTAAGGAAATGGAGGGAAGCAGAGAAATCCAGAACATCATACCTAGTGAGAGTGATGGTTCTTATAATTATCCATTAAAGTTGCCCAAAGTCAATATAGGGACTGTTAGCACTCTGTAAATTTTGTCCAACTGATAGAAAAATGACAGAGGTAACTATTTCAACCTACTTTAGAGCTCGGAAATAGCCTTATCAACTCAGAGAGGGCTCTCTCATGTCACTTGATATTATTTGGAAATCAATGGCTAGATTTGGTTTTGTTTGGGCTTTTTTATAAATTTTCTAGCCAAGAAGGGGAGGGGCACTTAGGGCTATGGAGTCAAAATTCTAAAATTGAATAAAAACAATGACTAGATAGTAAGATTCTCCAGAGGATAAAGGCTAAATGAGGCTTTGAATCTAAGTTGTAAATGTTATTTAAGCAGGGTGTAAGAGGAAAGAGAAAACACATAATTGCATTAGAGCATTTCTGAAATGAATTCTAAATCAATTAAGAAGAAATAAACATAGTTTAAATCTCTTAAGACAAGAGCATCATAAGACGAATTATGAGATTTTTAACTCCTCCAATTTAAACAGAAGAAAGTGCAAATGGAATTTAGGGATACAAGAAGCACATACTATGAGAGAAAAAAAAACTCATACCAACACCATTAGAATCTTTTCATAGAGAGTCCCAAGCTACTGCTTATATATATTCAACTCAATTCTAGAAAGTTACAGAGTCTTCCTGCTATGAGGGTAGGCCCCTCTCTGGTGAATCCAAACCTTCATTTATATTTGTACTAGTATATATAGATAAATTAAATTCGAGATTCAAAACGAATTATCTTCCCCAAAGTACCTAAAATTACCATCAATTACAATGAAGGAGTAATGTACAACAAATGTACTCATATTTTCTAGGGGACGTTATAATCAAAACTGACACATTTGAAATTTTCCCTTTGAATTCCACATGTCTATATCATTACAAAATTTTTGAAACATACTTAATTTAGCTTTGAAAACTATTTCATATTAGCAATTTATTCTTTTAAAGTGTCTAGCCAAGCAGGCTGGTTTTCTCCAACACTTTCAACCACTTAAGCTTTAACTTCTATCTTTTGTCGCTTTCTCCGCTTCCTCTTGACAACTTGCATGTGGTGCTCGTCTACATATCCATTGATGATTAAATCCTTCATTATGGGATTTAATCCAATCTCTTTATCTGTTTCTGTCTCTTATGCAAGATTTGTATGAAATTTCGTTGCTAATATTCATGCAACCAACTTCTCTTTCTTTTTCAATGATGAAGTTGCCATATTAATTGAAAATCCTATTTCACTAGAGGCCACTTGGTCTATTTTATCCATTTTTTATGTTTTGCAGAAAACATAAAATTATCTTCCTTAGTTGAATTATTAGACCTGTGATTACCCTATTCTGAAATAGAGCGTTAATCGCCCAAAATAGACTAATGTAACCCATGTTTTGAGTGATAGTAGTCATTGAGTTCCAATCATGAATTACTGACAAAAGTACTTACATGTACAATGGTTTTTCATGCTCGACCAATCTATTCTGAATGATGAGCCTTTGAATCGGTTATCTAGCAGTGCTCACTTGGCATCACACGGATGAAAAGTAGTTGAACAAGTGGCGTGAGGTGATTTGAATGACCATCCTTTTCCCCATGTGATATTTGGATTTGACATATTCAATGATATCAGAACACGTGACATTGAGGTGTGGTTGAGTAGTTTTTCACTTACCCACTTTTCCCCCTGATACGCGTCTCGAGGCGCCACATAGATTCGATGCACAATTGTGGTTTTATCATCAATTTTCTCTCAAGATTTTAAACTCCATGCTAGTTCTAGGCTCGATGCGCTCCACGATCATTTATCAATGGTTCCCATGATCCATGACCTGTTAGATCCTATCGCCCTTAGATCTCTGCTAAATTTATCCCTGCCCACCATGTACACAGGCCAGATAATAAAAATCCACAATTAACAAAACAAAAAATGCAAATCAATCTCTTATTGAACAAAATGGATGCAGATACATTATGTATAGGTGGAGGCGGACAATTGTGAGGCAGTTGCGAACAATTGAACTGCCAGATTAGTTAATGGATTAGTTAACATTACCCCCTTAATCCGAAGGGACATTTTTCATCCCAAGCATCATTCTAAATTTTTCAAATTTCTCTCGACCCAAAGCTTTACTAAAGATGTCTGCAATTTACTCTGAAGTGGAACAATGATTGAGATGAATGGTTTGTTGGAAAATGTTTATCAGGCAAAGTAAGCTTGTCATTGATGGCAAGATCAGAGTATGCAGTGAAGGAAAAACAAGAACAAAGTACGCTCCGGAGGAGAAGCACCAGTGATCGCTGGATATCATCCTGATGGCCGTGATATCTGAATGAAGATAAAAGAAGCACGCAGATCTGGAGGATAGATCTCATGCGTTAGATCTGAGCGCAGGGTTTTCCACCGTTGGATCGAGGAAAACCTGGACGATCTTTAAAAGTTCAAGGAGTAGAGGGCTCACAAAATCTCGAAAGTAGGAGGACCGTCCATCTCAAGGGGTTATGTGGACCGTTGATCTTACTCCCTGTCGGATTTTCGGGGATCAAGAGTTGGAGATGTTAAAGAATATTGACATCAAGAATCCTGAAATCGTGATGTGTGAAATCCCGACTGAATCTGAACCGTCAGATCAAGATGTGATCTAGACCGTCGACCCGACTCACGTCAGCAGACCACGTTAGCTAGGAACATGTGGCTCAACCAGGTAATGGCAAGTGTCAGACCGATTCAACATGTCAAGAACATGTAAGTCACGAATCAGGGTGACACGTGGCAATTATTTAACACATGTGACGTCAGCAGACTTACACCATGTCGGAGTTTCGAGGATCGTGTGTTGGAGATGTCAAAGAAACAATGCAGCAGGAATCTTGATTTCGCGATATGAAAAATCACGACTTCAATCGCAGTCGTTGAGTCAAGATCAAATCTAGACCGTTGATTCCAGTCCATGTCAGAGTTTCGAGGATCGAGTGTTGAAGTTGTCAAAGAACATTCACCATAGGAATCCTGATTTTGCGATATGCGAAATCAAGATGTAATCTGAGCCGTCAGATCAAGCTTTGATCTAGACCATTGATTCTAGTCAATGGAGAGGCATCGGGGATCGAGAGTTGGACGTGTCAAATATTATTGACATCAGGAATCCCGATATCGTGATATGCGAAATCGTGATTTAATCACAGCCATTGAATAGAGATCATATCTGGACCGTTGATCAAACACCATATTGGAGTTTCGCAAATCGCGACATAGAGAGGCAAAGAACCCAATGCATCAAGAATGTTGAAATCACAAAATCGTGATTCAATCGTAGCTGTTGAATCAAGATTAGATCTGGACCATGGAATAATAGGACATGTGGCAAGTGATCAAAATTTCGCTGACTTGGGGTCAATGGAGCATAGTGTCGAAAATCACGAAACGAGAAATCGCGAAAGCACTTTTTGCATAGGCGCTTGGTTATGACCATAGTCAAATTGGGGAAGGAGCTAGTGCAGAAAAGTTCTGTATCAGAGTTTTGGAAATAAAGAGATGGAGAAGTCAGAGGCTCTCAACATTAGGAGTCACGAAATCACGAAATGCGAAATCGTGAAAGCGCCTTATGCATAAGGCTATGGTCACAGCCCTTGGACACATCAACAAGAGATGGAGGAAAGAGATAGAGAAACCAATATCATTTTTGGGGATAGCAACTTGGAGAGGCAAGAACACAATGCAACAAGAATGTCGAAATGATGAAACTCGATTTAAAGGAAAGATTAATAAAGCTCATTCAACGATGTAGATTAACCTGAAGGAGATCTGAGGGCTACTGTTGCACGACACAGTGAAACTGCTAGAAACCATTGATGGTTTCTACCATAGGATGCGAAGACACTTCGGGATGACTGACAGAGGAGGTGAAGAGTCTCTAAGAGGAATGAAGATGTTCGTGGATGCGATTGACAACTGATGAGCATTGAGGCCTGTAACTGAAACATAGAAGGTGAGTTCGACTATCACAGAGAAGACGAAGAGTTTCAAACTGCCAGAGAGGCTGATGAATATCAATATAACATACAGTGATGCTGGACACGCGGGGTGAACCACCAGAGAAGCTAAAGAGTCATGATGATGATCAGACAGAGCACTTGAGAGGTGGAGGATAACGATGCAGAGTCAGCATGCAGAGCCATTGCGAACATTGCATGCACAAGGTTCATAGTAGCTATAAATACACGGTACAGAGAAGAGAAGGGGTTATTGTTGCTGTTGGAGTTTGCGGTGGTTGTTGGTCATGAAAGTGATTCATGTGTGAAGAAGGAGGAGAGTGAAGTAGATGAATTGCACAGAAGAGGAACTGTGCAGTGAATGGACATGGCACACAGAGCATAAAAAGCAGAAGAACAGACAACGCAAGTCATGTGTGCAGAAAGGCAATGAGGCAGACAGAGCAACGAAATGCAGCAGAATAGTGATGAGTCTGGTAAGCCATTCTTGAACATCATATCACTGTAATAAGTTTCAGAAGAAAAGATTTGTTTTCCATGGTGGTTGGGAGGAGCTAGGGAGGATTGGTGTCCTCAAAGGTTCAACTGGGTGCTTGAACACAGGGAGTTGGTGCTTCCTTCTAGTTGGTGCTAGAGAAACTAGGGAGTTGGTGCTTCCTTCTAGTTGGTGCTAGAGAAACCACGGAGTTGGTGCTTCCTTCTAGTTGGTGCTAGAAAAACCAGGGAGTTGGTGCTTCCTTCTACTTGGTGCTAGAGAAACTAGGGAGTTGGTGCTTCCTTCTAGTGGGTGCTAGAGAAAATAGAGAGTTGGTGCTCTCAGCAAGTTGCAACTTGCAAAATTGAGGTTGTAGCCTCATTATGAGTTGGTGCTCATATGTATGATAATGTAAAGAATGTAACCATTACGTATCATATAAAGAAAAAAAGGTTTTTACCCTGTATGGGTTTCCTCGGGAAATTTTTGTCTCTGTGTTTCTCATATATGTGTGACTGATGTTGAATGTGCCATTGTTTATTTCCCTGCATTAATGTGATCATCATTCAGTGTTTCTGCAAAGAGTTTAAAAGA
>SNQJ01S0239205.1:0-13626 GCA_010110895.2 Picea sitchensis
CTCAAGAAAAATATCTAAGAGAAATGTTGAAAAGGTTTCAAATGGAAGATTCTAAACCTGTGGGCACACCTATGGTTACTGGATGCAAATTAAGAAAGGATGATGACTCACCTGATGTTGATCAAAGTTCATATAGGTCAACGATAGGCAGTTTGTTGTACATCATAGCATCTCGTCCAGACATAATGCATGTTGCTGGAATGGTAGGAAGATATCATTCTGCACCTAAACAGAGTCATTTGCTAGCTATCAAAAGGATATTCAGATATTTGAAAGAAACAATGAACTATGGTCTATGGTATCCTAAGAATCAAAATTTTTAATTATCATTCTACTCAGATGTTGATTGGGATAACTGCATGGATGAAAGGAAAAACATGAGTGGAGGTGCGTTCTTCTTAGGAGATTCTCTAGTAGCATGGTTGAGTAAAAAGCAAGGTTCCATTTTTTTATCAACTACAAAGGCAGAGTACATTGTTCCTGCTACCTATTGCACTCAGGTATTATGGATGATTCAAACACTTGCAGACTTGGAGGTAAAATACGTTGCACCGATCCCAATTCATTATGATAACACTAGTGCCATCAGTGTGTCCAAGAATCCTGTATTCCACTCCAAGACCAAGCATATTCCCATAAAATAACATTTTCTGAGAGAGTAGGTCACCAATCAGATTGTTCAATTCCATTACATTCCAACCACAGAAAAAATAGCAGACATCTTTACTAAACCCCTAGCCAAGACACCATTTGAATATCTCTGACAGAAGCTGGGTGTCATCCCATCTCACACCTAAGAGAGTCCATGCTATTAGGGGGAGCTTGTATTGATTAAATGTCTGATACCTCTGAAAAATACTGCAACAGCTCAGGGGGAACGTGTTTTCTTTGACATTGATTTCAAAGGGGGAGAAAAGAACAGGTCTGGGTGCCTTTGTTGCTATCAATGCCAAAGGGGGAGATTGTTTGCATGTTTTACAGGCAGTGTATGCTTTTCATTGATGGCAAGTACAATAGCGATGATGGCTTGAGTACAGGTATAATGTGCTAGGTGGGAACCAGAAGTATTTTGGGAAGACGCAGCAGAGCAAGCTCGTGAAGACCAGAAGAGATAGTGCAGAGGTGCATGCAGAGTGCAGAGTGCAGAGTATGCATGTTTTTCATTGATGGCAAAGATCATGACTAGCAGCACAATGATGATCGCATGGAAATATCAGAAGCTAAATTCCATTTCGGGTATCAAAAACAAAGACTCCATTTCGGAGTTTCGGATACTGGGAGCTGGAGGAGTCAAGGAAGCAACTCACGACGGGAACTTGTGAAATGCGAAACCCATAAATCTTGAAACAGTCACATCAACCGGAGTTTCAGATACCAGGAGTTGGAGGATTCAAGAGTCGAGACTCTTCATCACAAGAGTCCCGAAGTGCCGAAATGTGAAACACTGAAAATCTTGAAACAGAACATCAACCAGAGTTTCAGATATCGGGAGTTGGAGGAGTCAAGAGTCGAGACTCTTCATCATAGGAGTCCCGAAGTGCCGAAATGCGAAACACCAAAAATCCCAAAACAGGCACATCAATCGGAGTTTTGGATACCAGGAGTTGGAGGAGTCAAGAGTCGATACTTTTCATCACAAGAGTCCCGAAGTGCCGAAATGCGAAACCCTGAAAATCCTGNTGGGAGTTGGAGGAGTCAAGAGTCGAGACTCTTCATCACAGGAGTCCCGAAGTGCCAAAATGTGAAACGTTGAAAATCCTGAAACATGCACATCAACCGAAATTTCGGATACCGGGAGTTGGAGGAGTCAAGATTCGAGACTATTCATCACAGGAGTCCTGAAGTGTTGAAATGAGAAATGTCGAAAATCTCGAAACAGGCACATCAAGTGGAGTTTCGGATACCGGGAGTTGGAGGAGTCAAGCGTTAGGATAACTCTTCACCACAGGAATGCCGAAATGCCGAAATGACGAATTGCGAAATGGAAAAATAAGCACGAGAACCATCATTGATAATCCAACGGTGCAGGTTAATCAGGAATATGATCAAAGGGATATTGTTTCTCTTCACAGTTAATTGATCAGTGGATATTCAGTTGTTGATACGGTTTTTGGAGGTTCACAGTGTAACTGCTAGAAATGACTGATTGTTTCTGCCAGAGGACTGGAAGAGACTTCAGTGTGATCGCCAGAGAAGATGAAGAGTCTCAAGGAATCTTCCAGTGGAATGCAGACTGTTTAGGAGGCGATTGACAGATGGAAGAGCATTGAAGCCTGTAACTGCAACAGAGAGGATGAGCTCGACTATGATAGAGAAGACGAAGAGTCTTGACTGGTAGATAGGCTAAGGAATCTCAGCATAACACCCAGTGATCATGGACACATGGGTTGAACAGCCAGAGAAGCTGAAGAGTTGCAATGATGATCAGGCAGAGCACTCGACATGAAGAGAATGCAGAAGCATTTCGCATATGGTATGCACAAGGTGCACAGAGACTATAAGAATGCAGAACAGAGAAGAGATGAGGGTTGTTGTAGAGAGGAATCACACATGAGGAAATGGATGTTGTGGGTAGGAGCTGAAATACACAGAAGAAGCGTAATTCAGAGAATCAAAATAAGATGCAAAGCTTAAAGCATAGCAGAAGAAAAGAACAGAGATGCATAACTGAGACAGTAAAAGAAGGTTGCGATGCACTTGTAGAGAAGAGCAGAAGATTAAAAAGCGCAAGAAGATGCAGGTAGAGAGACACTGATACAAGAGATCAGAGCAGTGTAACAGAACAATGATGAGACTGGTAAGCCATTGATGAACATTATATCGCTATAATAAGTTTCAGTAGCAAAGATTTATATTTTAGGGTGGTAGGGAGGTTCTAGGGAGGACTATTGTCCTCATAGGTTCAAGTGGGTGCTTGAACATAGGGAGTTGTAGCTTCCATATGGTTGTAGCTAGAGAAACCAGGGTGGCAGGGTGGTGCAAGGGAGAACTATTGTTCTCTGTTATACAGGTTGGTGCCTGTGTGACTGGAAGTTGGTGCAAGGGAGAACTATTGTTCTCNAGAGAAAACAGATAGTTGGTGCTCTCAGCAAGTTGTATCTTGCAAAACAGAGGTTGTAGCCTCATTATGAGTTGGTGATCATAAGTATGATAATGTACATAATGTAAAGATTACTTATCATATAAATAAGAATAGGTTTTTACCCTTTATGGGTTTCCTCAGGAAATATCTGTCTCTGTATATTTCATATGTGTGAATGATGATGAATGTTCTATTGCTTACTTCCCTGCATTATTCTTATTGTCATTCAGTTCTCTGCAAAGAGTTTAAAATAAGCATAATTGTTTAAGCTCGGTAACAATTGATTCACCCCCCCCACCTCTCAGTTGTGCAACAGATTCTTCCTCAATTTCCTATCTCATTAGGTGAAAAGATTGTCCTTTTTGATGTTATAGTGGTGCAAGGCTCACTAGATTTCAATATGCTTCTTGGGTGTGATTATGTATATGCTATGAATGTTGTGGTGTCTACGCTCTTTCGGGTGATGCATTTCCCTCACAATGGAAGTATTGTCACTATTGACCAGTTGGCATCTGATAACCACCATCCTAATTCCACGTTATTTCAGGCTACCCCTTTATATGTTCCTAGTGTTTGTGTAGACTATACCCTGCCACGAGTTAATTATGTGGCATCTTATCCTCGGTGTTCAATTTCTTCTGAGCAGGAACCTGTGAAATCATGTTTTCCTTCTCAAGACTTGGTCTCAACAATTGATCCTTTGGTTTATCCAATGGGGGCAATGGAGCCCTTGCTTTCCCTCTTGCTACAAGTGATCTCATCGGGATTACTTGAGACAAATAGCTCCTTGGAGTCTTCTTTAAGCCCTTTTTCAGACTCTCTAAACATGAAAAGATTGTCGAGCGATCTTGTTGTCCTTCACGCTCGCCAAACTCAAATTTGAAGGCACGTTTGTCCGACAGTATTTTACCCCTTTTTTGGTCTGGATGGTCAATTTTACAAACAAAGGTATACTCTAGGAACTTTGGTTCGCTAGAAGAGTATTCATAGGTATAATTTTAACCCTTTTTCAGGCCTGAGGGACTAAATTTATGAAAAAGGAACATTCTCCTTGGTTTTGGTTTATCACCTTTTTCGTGTCTTGGAGATTATTTACGAAAAAGAAACCCCCACGGATTCCATAGTTAAGCTCTTTTCAGACTCCCTAAAATTGAAAATATCGTCAAGTGACCTTGTTCCTTCACACTCATTAAATTAGTACAGAAGAACATCTACTCACATGAGTTTACCCATTTTTTTGGCCTATAGATTAAGGAGGAAAAAGGTACACCTCAGGAGATTCGTCTCGTTGGGAGAGTTCTCCTTAGTAAATTTTATACTTTTTTGTTCTAAGGAGACTAAATATAGAAAAAGGATGTGAGTCCATAGTTAATATCTTTTCAGACTCCTTAAAATTGAAAACATTGTCGAGTGATCTTGTTTGTGTCACACTCGTTAAAATGGTTTTGAATAGATGTATTTTTGGTGCTAGTTTACCCCTTTTTTGAACCGACTAGACTATTTTCGAAAAAGGTACCCCAGTGGAGTCTTCTTTTACATTTTTCCAGACTCTCTAAACGTGAAAAAACTACCGAGCTTACCTTCTCTTGGCTCGTTAAAATTACATTGAAGGGGGTCTCATCATGTCTTTCTAATCACATTTTCATCTCTGCATCTTTAGCCTAATATCGACTCCATGTTTCTCTCAACTGAACCTTTGAAGCATGCCTTATATGCAAGCCTTGTAGCACTTTGCCTCTCTTTCCTGATGCCTTGACTCATGGAGGAATTTTCCCCAAGTGTTTTTTTCTTGCACATGTCTCCTTACTCTGAGCACTAGTGTGTTCATTGCGCCTAGAACTAGTATGCTTGTGACACTTGTTCCTCCTTTGTAACATAACATTATTTTATTCTTTTTCAAGCTCGTTAAAAATTGAAAAAGACCTAAAAAAAAAAATAAAAAAAAAATGAGGGGACGGGAAATATATATTCTTTTTTGGCATCACAATGAGTCGCCCTTGGAGAAAGCACATCCATCTGTTTGTTCTTCAAGATTTTGGATCTAATATGACCTTAGGAAGTTTTTCTCTCTACATAGAGTTGTGTCCTCCTCTGTTTGGTTACTCTTCCAAACACATGGATAATCTGTGTTGCCTCATGCAATGTGAACTTATGTCAATGTCATGCTGCCTGAATCTGATCATCTTTCGTGCTCTTTTCCAAGGGAAGTTTCACCCAACCTGAGTCGACCTTTCTGTAGTTTGTCTCCTTCCCTCATGCCCAACCATCCCGAAAGTCCAATCAAGTCTTTATTCGAAATCACTGAAGTTATTTGCCTGATCATTGAGATCCTCTTGTCTTTTCCCGATGAGTCGTCGAAGACCTCTGGGTAGTGAATTCGTACACTCACTTTACACTCCTACCCGAGTTTTGAATATCTTGAATTTGTTGCTCGAGCTTTGAAGGCCTCATCTCCAGCCATCGGGTATCATTGGCTTCCCGAAGATGGATACTATATATGTATATCTTTGATTTCGAGATGTAGATCTGTTATGTATTTCTCTTGGCTACACTTTATATAGTTATATGACATGGATCTACAATGTATTTGATTGGCAGCCATGATTTATTTCATCCTGAGCATGGGTATGCCTGCCTCAGAGAGACAATTATTATTTTTGCAGATGGCACCTCCTGAACTCTAGTCCCGGGCTCACTCACTTTGTACATTGTTGAAGATTTTGTAATGTATTCCGGACATCGGATGCTCTTCTAACCTCACACATTAGGTGGCATCTGTTATAACCCTAAATTTCTCCATACATGCATACCTAGCACTTGGCCCTCTTACTTTCTATTTTTGCCAAGCCATCACTGAGTTGCTCTTCTTAAAAACTCATTTTTTGAAGATGTACACGCTCTGCACCAATATTTCCCATGTACATACACTTGTTGCACCACTACAGCCCGTGTACATGCACATGCTACACCACTACAGCCTACGTATACTTGCAAAAGTTGCAAAAATTAAAAAGTTGCAAGGAATTCATTGAGATTACGGGCTATTGGGTAGTTTCCCAACTAATCCACTGCCTATAGCCTGTCACCCAACCAAATAACCATCCTTTTGTCATATAAAATGAGGTGTTGGGGTCTCATTCTATATCTAAGAATAATAATAGTGAAACTCTTCCCATTTCACATCCCTCCTTGCCCCAAGAATTTGCAGCCTTGTTGTGAGAATTGTCTCAGAAATCCTCATTTTTCCCTTTTTCCTCCATCATAACCCAATCCATTTACCAAGAAGAAGGTTGAGAGGAGAAAGATACACAGAGGTGCACTTGGATCTTGGTGAAGAGGAGCTCAGACTAGGTTCGAGGAGTAGTAGTCGGCACTGGTTGTAAGTAACCATTGTATTATCAATAAAAGAAGAACTTTTCCTATCCCAAAACATGATGTGTTGAATGTTTGCATTTGATTTATGTTTTTATTCTAACATATAACCCTTATTTATGTATGAAAATTATGCTTGTAGTTCTCTATTTATCTATCTTTGAATGCAGGCCAGCCTTGGGAAGAGGTTTGCAGTCAGTGAAGCCTTCAAGCACGAGAGGATCTACACCGAACATGGAGTAAAGGTACAGCTATCGGATCCTTCTCATTTTAATTTTCTTGCATAAGTCTGGGGTATGTTTGTGGTAGTTAGAGAAGTAGGAGACTTTTAAATGGTTAGTGATCTGCCTACAATGTAAACCTTGGTGTACCCATAGTGGGGTTTTTCCTGCTAGCACCCAGGAGGGGGTGAACCATGGTAACTCTATGTAAAATTATGTTGTGGAATGGTTATTCATGTTTTTAATATGTTAATTCATGTCTATATGAAGTTAATTCCTGCTTTTATTATGATGAATGCTTATCTTTATTGATAACATTGATAGATTCATGCACATTATATAATTGTATGTTTAACTGCTAAATGATAGAAATATAGAATGAGATGCATATAGAATCAAGTAACGAAGTTAGGTTAATTAGGATCTAATACATGAAAGGATATTTTAGATATGATAGAGTGCATCTCCCTTCTTTCTCTCACCGCTGCAGAATCTTGGTTCCTACAATCGCCATAAGGATGCCTCGGGTGAGACTTCACCTGCTTGTAGCTGATGTTGAAAGGGATGCTATCTATAGGTTTTTGTTGGACTAATTACCTTGAAACCGGGGTCTAGAACCTTCCCTTTCACGTGTGCCAACAAATGGTTCCATTGTCAGGACCCGGAATATGAAAGTGAGGGAATGTTTTTGAAACCAACGAGGAAAGAAATAACCAAATTGTTGGAGAAAAAAGAATGATAATTTGAGCAGAAGAAGACTAAAAATCCTTGCTTAAAGAATAAGAAATGGTTGCAAAGGTATGTGTATACAGAATTGCATGCGGTCTTTTTTGCTGAATTTCCTAATATTTTAGCAAAATGGATGGAAAGATTTGTGGAAAATACTAGCATACATAGAGTAGTTGCACCAAAGAAATGGAATTCTGAACTAGTGAGACGAGTGGACGCAGTAGAAAATAGGGCATCCCGTGTAGTGGACTTTTTGGTGGACAATATAGTGGGAGGATACGTAACAAAATTTTCCATAGACTGTACCCAAAATTACAATGTTTCATAAAGAGACGTCTTTAAAGGTCCGTGAGGAATATTCATAAGGGCATTACCTACCTTGATCAAAATGTTTCTATGCGATAAAGAAGTGATTACGATGGAGTCAGATAGCTAAGAAAATTTACACACATGGAGGAACAAGTTTGTATTGACCAAACATTGAATTGAGGGTAGGAAAATGGATAGAGGAAAGGGAGACTGAGAATGAAAGAGAAAGAAGAAGGGATATTAGAAGGAGAATATGAATTTGAAGTTCTTCCTAGTGGGAGAAGGTAAAAGAAGTTTATAACAACGACTAGGGAGAGAGAGAAGCGACTAGGGAGAGAGAGCAGCGCAATGAGTACCCAAAACATCGCACATACATCCATATCATAAAATTACAACATATAGAGGGAGAAGAGGAAGATATCCAGTTCAGTCCAGTCACAAAAGAGCTAATAAGTCCTTTCTGAGCCAAGTCCTAGTTCGAAACAACAACCTCATGGACATCGCCTAAATCTGAGACAAAGTTCGAAGATCTTTCCAAAGCATTGATAATCAGTACATGAAGTCATATCATCAGTATATAGAGAAGTGGTAGTGGTACATGTAGTTAGACTCAACTAGCATCACCAGGAAGGGGTCCTACAACCAACAACATGGTAGGGGTAGATAATACACTGCGATTACCAAAGTTCAAAGGAATTGGATTTAAGGATCCAGAACAACATTTTTTCATATGTGAAACCATCTGGGATGCAAAGAATGTCAACAATGATGGTGCAAAGATCCCACAGTTGGAAATAACATTTAGAGGCCATGCACTCATATGGTTATGAATTTGTAGAGTACCAAAATGCTAGGTCAAACGAGAACTTTGGAAGAGATTACGCAGGCTCTGTTAAATGAATTCAAGAAACCAAAATCAAAATCCCAATACATTATAGAGCTCAAGGAGATCAAGAAAGTACAAAGCGAGTTAGTATGGGAGTTCGATCAAAGGTTCAAGGATGTGATGGGAAGGTTAACATTTCAATTATCTTATCAACAACATAGAGAGTGGTTCATTGCAGGCTTCTTACCTCACATCCACAGTCCTTTAATACAACAAAAGGTTGTGTCTTCATCCGAGGTGATGGAAATTGCTATGAAATTGGAAGCCTCTCCGATCAGAGACAATATTGGAATGGCACCGATACAGAACCAATTAGATGCATTAACAATTTAGTTGGAAGAAATTACAAAGGGGAAATAGAAATGGAAACACGAATGGTGCACCAAATGCAGGACGAAAGGTCACCACAAAGATGAATATCCAGCCTTTGCAGAGTACTTAGTAGTTGGAGCGCCAAACCCGCTACTATGAGGAGGATACTATGTGATATGCAAGAAGTGGGGGCATAACCCCCATGAGTGTCAGCTATTAGAGAAATATAAACATACCCCAAGAATCTTATTATGTAGATTTTGCAAATTAGTGGGGCATGAAGACACAGATTGTTGTGAATTTGATATAATGAGGGAGCACATGACATACATGTACATAATTCAGAAGGAAAATGTTGCGACAAAAGGAGGTGGGCATTATAATACTCCAAGAGGATTTAATCAAGGAAATCGAGGAGGATTCGGTAGGGGGAAAGGTCGAACAAACTTTGGGCGAGTAGGAAGAGGCCCCATAGTGTGATATAAATGTAACCAACCAGGACACTTAGTGTGGGATTATCAAAATCCCTACACAACATGTACTTATTGTCGGCCACTAGAACATGGGATAGAAGACTTCCCAAAACTTCTTGTAAAATGGAAGGCGAGAGGGAATCGGAACCAAAACCCGAATAATCAAAATATATCCATTGAAATCAGGACGAATGACCCAAAATAGCAGTCGTTACGCATGGAGGAACCAAAATAGGGATGGATGCAACCAACGCAAATAAATTGGTTGAGTAGTGGGTAAATAAATTAGAAGCACCTACATGAGCATTTGACCCACAGGAAGAGAAGGAGACCTATAAAAATAAAGGAAACAACTTATGTGACAGGAATGGATAGCATCCACATTAGCTATGCCACCTATGGGGGATATGCATCTCACTGATGACCAGATCATGACCAAAGGATCACTAGAGAAGGTAAGCACCTTAGGAAAAACATTTCAAAGTTGCCTTGAGTTGGTTGAATATGAAAAGGAATTGCATACATTATTCTCTATGATTGATCACTTCTCTCAAGGAAAGGCAGTCCCTACTAAAAGGAAAGTAGTGAACCAGTTGTTGTGCAAGAAAAGAACCAACGAAGAATTTAGGTTCAGTGCACAGATTGGCGAATATGACATAGGCAATGTGATCTCAGACTTAGGGTATGACGTGAACATGTTACCTAAGAAGACATGGGAGATGATGGGGAAACCAAAGTTAGTGTGGTTACCCATCCAATTGAGACTAACAAATCAATACAAAATAATACCTATTGGGAGATTGAAAAGAATACCTGTGAATATAGATGGAGTGCGCAGTGTCACAAATTTTGAAGTTATCGATATTATGGAAAATAGCCAATGATATCCAGCGTTAATGGGACTGGAATGGGCCTTTGATAACCAAGCGATTATCAACTTGAAAAGGTGTGAGATGATATTTCAATTCAGAGACCTCAAAGTAACTTCACCCTTAAACCCAAAAGAAGGAATGAGGTACATAGAACAAGCACGAGGCGATGGAATTGATCACCTATAAAACATGATTGTGAGGATGGAATATTATGTTAACCCCACTACAGACGGAGCACTGAGTTGGTAGAGCATTAGTTCATGTACATCAAAATCAGAAGCAGGTCTATAAAATTGGCAGTAGAGGATGCATGAAGTCTCAACATGACAATGTGCACGCATGACAAGGTCATTACGGTGGATTGGATTAAAATTGTGCAACCCATCCAAGTATGACAACTTGATAGATATAGAAACATACATACCAAAATTTGAGGCAAAAGTACCAGAGAAATAGAGGCTACTAGAACTGGATGCAATACTAAAAGCTACGCCAACCAGGTCGTGGGAAACACAAAAAGGAAGCATCTAAGACTGGCAATAGTGTCAGAGACTAATCCAGATAAGATTTAATACTGGAGAAGGAGACATGACGCAGATGTTGGAGACACTAATCACACTAAGAGGGGGGGGGTGAATCAGTGTGAGGGCTATTTTTAGACTTCTCACAAAACTTCAGTTAGCAATCAACATTCACAACATCATTACTTATTATATCTCAATTACATACATTAACAATAAAGAGTTATGCACCATCACAATAAAGAATACAAGGAACACCAAATATAGGTATAAGTTTCTTTTGTCTTACAAACTACAATATTTGGGGTTTTATCAGCACCAATTGAAATAGAGCACCAACTCACAATGAAAGACCTAGCCTTCATATCTAAGAACCAACTAAGATGTGAGGAATCCAACCCTCAAGTACAAGACCCGGCTTGTAGACAAAAAGAAATATGTCAAATTGTACCAACAGTCTATACCAATACAAGTGCATTAACTATGCACAACCCGTCTCATCAATATCATCATCCAAATATGATCTATAAATATGTAACATTCCTAGTTTATGTGATCATAGACATGCAAACCTTCCTTTAACTTCAATAACAAGAAACTATCATTTTCATCAAACTTTACTTTAGTCTCAGATGACTAATTTTGGATTAGTGAACAAACCTAACTTGAAATAATCGTAAATATGTAATTGTATTGAACAAAGGTTTTAAAATGGTACACAATGTTATTCAGTGTCTTTTCTACAATTCCTCCAAGTTCCACTGCTTGGAACCTCCCACAAAATGAGTTATACCAAAAATGGCATACCTTGTTGAATTATGGCTTATTTTAGAGAGCGAACTTCTAGAGAATTCCCCGCATGGAATATTTTTTGTATGGATCTAAAAATGGTACAAAACATAATACAGACTGTCCTCTAACTATTACATTTTGTCTCACTGAATTTGGATCTGTTATGAAGAAGCTATGATGTTTTTACCCCAAACACTTTTTTTAGACTAGTTTCAGGACTAGCCACAAACCCTATTTTCCACGACATTTAAATCCCAAAATAAAACGACCCAGAAGACAATATTTGTATCACAATTACTTGAATATGTTGTCTCAATGTCCTCCAGATTTTGTTGTCTCGATCATTCTATAAAAAAAGTTATTGTGAAAATGGTGAGATGCCCTGTAAATAACATACCTTAGAAAGCATCATCAAAAGACTTTATCCTCCCTTGACTTTCGGCCTTCATTCGTTCACCTTCCCTATGAAATTAGCCTTAGATATTCTTTGGTCACCTCAATTTAGATATTCAATATGCTCAATGGATACTAATGGGAGACCCTTGTTATCTTATTTATACTCTCCAAGTAGCTTCCTCCAGAAGTATCCACTTAACCACTTTGTCCACTTAGCCACTTTGTCCATTTAACCAACTTTGTCCACCTAGCCACTTTTTCCACTTAACCACTTTGTCCACTTAGCCACTTTGTCCACTTAACCACTTTATCCATAAATAGTAAACTCTCCAATTCTAGTTGCAATTCTTGTTGCAACCACTTAACCCATGACTAACCACTTTGATTGGTCAACTTCTTCTAGGAGATTCTAGAATAATTTGAATTCTTTGACCTTCTAGAGGCTTCTATTTAACTCATGAGGGTTCTCCAATTTCACCTGGCCATAACTCTCCAACTGTGAGGAGTTATGTGATGTTCCACATATCAACAAAAACGACATGAAATATATTATCCATATGGAATAGTTTCTCCTGCAAATTCATTGATATTCATTACATTATTCCTGAATCAAACTTGGGCTCCCTAACCACACTCCTGGGATACCTCACCATTTGGGCTTCACAAATAATCGTCACATGATGGATTTCACCATAATGGATTTCACCATAAGGGGACCACTTTGGATTTTATCCATTTGGTTATTCCTATCAACCATGACAAGACAATAATAACCAACCTTTACATCTTCCTATCTATACATCAATCCATGACAATACATCACTATGACACCACTTGACATATTTGACATGAATTACATCTATGACAAGAAACATGTAGACACATCATTGCTCTTCATCAATAGTCATCTCAATCACATCAATGTGACTATCTCCCCCCCTTTGACATCAATGGAAAAGGGAAGTTCTCTCCTTGGGGATTCTTCCCCTACCTGAACTCTCCTTGGGACTTCTCCCCTTGTCTCGATGCCTTTGAGCTTCCTCTAAATAATTTCTCCACTTTTTAATAAGGGATATCACTCTGGTGTAATTTTGAAGACATATCGATCATGCTACCCCTATGACCATTGTTCCCCTTGGAAATATTCCTTTGTGATCTATATCCAAGAATCTATCTCTCTATCCTGCATCTAATAAATCTCTCCTCCTGAAATCATGGGAAGAATAATGACCCCCCCTGTGGGTATGTCTCCCCCTATATTCTCTGCATGAACAATATGCTACCACTGCAATCTCCTTTTGCTGCAAATGTTACTGCTCAATTGCAACATAGATCAACTTCTCAAGAATGATCTTCTCTTCCTATGATGATCCTTGGAACTATACATGCATCAAACGCGCTCCATACCATACATCATGAATACAAAGATATGTCAACAATGAATAGAGAATCATGAAAAAAACATCAACCATGTACATCTTGTGTCATTTTGTGTGCCAACCATGCACAACACCCATCTACATCAACCATGTACATCAATACCATACAATATACCATCCAAGCATCATAACAACTGTCTCTACTATATCATCCCATTCATCATGTAGAAAATCAAGTGCATCAACCATGCACCAAACCTAAACAAGATGAACTACAATCAA
>SNQJ01S0239206.1:3377-13626 GCA_010110895.2 Picea sitchensis
GGACAAGGGACCCCCCTCCGCCCAACAATTTGACTGGTAAAGTCTACGAAGGTATACATACCCTACCCCCCTCTGGATTTGAACCTGTGACCTCTTAAGAGGAAACACATGTTCTTAACCATTAGGCACTACACACATTGAACTCAGTAAACCATAGGGAAGCCCCCCTAGCCTAGGATCATCCAACTTTACCTAGTTTGAAGTGAGAAAGACAAGGGTACTGAGGTGACAATAGGTAACTTGCCTAAGTTTCCCTTAGGCTCTCACACTTGTGTTTAGGACTTTTGCACCAAGTGAAAACCCAAAAGGTAACACATGCCAAAGCTTCCAAAAAACAAACAAGGTGGAAATTCTCACGTTGTGCCAAATACCACTGATAAAAGAGCAATTCACCAATTTGGAGTCACCCAACAACTTTGCATGCCAATGTAATCACCCTTGGAGAATATCAAACAAATATATCTAAACTTACTCCCAACACAACCTGGCCAAATGACAATCCCAAAATAAATGCTTCATTGTTTCCACCTTAAGACATGAAGGGCAAAGGCCAACTGAGAGGTCACTCTTAGTAGGGTGTCCTTGAAAGGAAGGCCTCGATAAATCACCAAACAAACAAACACTCAAATCTTGTAGGACACTCACACTGACCACACACTATGCAATCTTTATATCCAACTATTCTTGGCATCAGAAGGCACCCAATGCATATTAAGCAATGGACCAAGTTAATGAGGCTAAAGAATGGAATAAACTCTGCAAGAATCATACTTAACCAAGAGATGCCCAAAACTCCACTCCCAAGCACACCAAAATGGTCTCAACATATCAATGTTCATATTGAATAGACCCTCTTGTGGGATGAGATTAACAATCTCCATAATGGAGGGCCTATCAAAAGAAGAAAGAGCATACTCACGAGCTAAGGAACACCAATCCTTCCATGAGCAAGAACTAACAACCCACAAATCCCTCCACAAAAAGATATTCTTCCTATCCAACCACTGCGCTTGAAAGCAAGAGAGATCAACAACATGCACAATGCACCTTCCAACTCCAAATCGGTCTTCAAGCCAAATCCCAATCTGCTTGACTACCTGAGATTACCAGCTTATCAAACCAACTGCCTTTCCCCATGCTAACCAAATACTTTTGAGAATTAAAGATCCAACTATTTGAAAATTGTGCAGAGCTGAGATGATTTCACCAAGCCCAAAGGCCCCCTGAATCTTGCCAACATGTAGCATTGAAATCAATCAATGCCTCAAAATGACCTACTAGGGAGAGGACCCCTCCAAACACCATACCACCCACTTAGCCATCAAAATACTCACCTTGGGCCCTATCTTTACGTGTTGACAACAAATGCCCTTAGTTATTCGTTGAGTCGACCTATTTGCAAGGTTGACTAAGGGGTGTATATGTATCGAATTATTCAAAAATGCTGAACAACCATTTTGCATATGACTTGATCTTCTCTATGCAAGCTAATCAAGAGTCAATGGTTAGTGCCAAAGGATGTTTGTCGGCGTTCTTTTCAACTTTAGGATCTTAGATCCTTCTAAATTATTTGAAATCTATATTTTTTTCCTTTTATTCATTCCATTTGAATTTGAAAATTTTGACAATAAAGTTAAAAGGGGCAACGAGGGCAAACAAGAAGTTCATTTTTATTTTTACAAATTCTAAATTCATGTGCTTGTTAAACGGAGACATACTTCTATATATATGCAAATAACACTGGCCCTCCAAATCACGTGCATTATTGTTTTTCAAGCAAGAATAAGTTTCTAACTTGGACGGAATTATACGAGCTCTTAGATTTTCCTCAAATATAACATGATGAAGTCAGTCAGTTTGCATCCCCATTATAGGAGCTCTTAGATTTTCCTCCAACATGACTACATAAATTCAGTCAGTCTGTATCACCATTAAAGTAGAACATTAGCATCTAATATATTTTCCTCAAACGTAACAACATAAGATCAGTCAGTTTGTATCCCCATTATAGGAGCTCTCAGATTTGCCTTCAACATGACTACAGAAAGTCAGTCAGTTTGTATCACCGTAAAAGTATATCATTAACATCTAATTTAATACCATATATTACAAATGCATTAGTGTGTCTCGATGGCATTATTTATGTATCATTAAATATCATTTTCATGATATTTAATATCATTAAATGTCTATCTTGTGGGGAGACTTCTGTCTTCCAGAATAAGTTGATATTTGATGTCTATCTTTTGTTTGGAGCAGTCAAACAAAATCAAGTCCATCAAGGTATAGTCTGATTCAGCCCTATACAAAACACTAATATTTAATTAATTATAATGCAATATACTAATATCAATAATATACTAATTAAGTATCTAGAAGGGTAAAGATCGTCAAGTGCGGGTCCCAGTTCCGCTTGACATGCAAGGAGAATAATGGCAGCTACACCATTACATGAATGGTATTACAGAGCTGTCAATATTATATTCCAGGCAGCACTTACTGAATGGTGCCCCTGCTCTTTTCAGCCATGGTAACATCCATTATCCTTCTTGCAAGTCAAGTCGAGCCGAGCTGGCACTTGCACTAGCACTCAACGATCTTTATAATCCTGATGTATTAATATCAATAATGTATTAAGCATGCCAATAATAGAATACATTATTACTAGGATACTAAGGTATATTACTATCAGCATTGATGTATTAATAGATTACATTTTCTACATCAACTTCTATAGAATCTCTTGAATAAGATTTTATGACCTCTTCACCAGCCACTATGGAAGGAAAGTCAAAACCCTATAGAATTCACAATCAAAATCTGTTTCTGCCAGTCAAAATGGCGTTGTCTAATTGTTCTATATTTTGGCTTTTTTGCCAGAATCTGGCGACATGAATTTGCGCAAAATCATGATTTTCTGTTGTTTAAATTGCATTTTGAATGCAGAAATGGATTCAACGTGCTGAAAAACCCTTAGAACACTTGGATTAAACAGAATTAACCACTCAAATCTGCAGATCCAACAATTTATCGCCGGATTTTGGGCGAATATGACCGAAAAATATCACCGAAAAAGAGCCAAAAAGTAAAACGTTTAGGCTACGGCAGTCAAAACTATCCACTTTGTAAGCATGTATAATATATAAATATGGTA
Source organism: Picea sitchensis (assembly GCA_010110895.2). Lineage (NCBI taxonomy): Eukaryota > Viridiplantae > Streptophyta > Pinopsida > Pinales > Pinaceae > Picea > Picea sitchensis. The sequence goes on from SNQJ01S0239206.1 coordinate 6,532, forward strand.
TACAAGTTTTATTGTCTTCAAAGTGATTTGTTTTAGTTTTTTCGACAGGATCTAATTGTGCCAAGAAGTGCATTTACAGCCCAGGTCAATGCATAATGTGTCAAAAAATAATAAAATAATAATAATTAAAAATAATATAATAATAATAACAATATAAGCCAAGCTGAAACTTAAAAAATATCAATAAACTAGCTTAGATCCATCTTAACCGTGGATCTATCAAATGTTGATAAGGATCAAATCCCTGGAGGTGCAAACCTCAAGTATACACCTTTAAAAAGAATTGCACCTCGAGGAGTTTGATCCCTCTCAACACTTGATAGATCCAGGGTTAAAACAAATCTTGAATATTTAAAAGTTTGATAAAAATATATTCAGGAATACATGTTTTTGTAACCTCTCTGATATTTTAAAAATACCAAAATACTCATTCCCCATAGTAGGCAACATAGACTTGAAGGAACGAAGCCAACTTTAATCATCATTCTAGGTTACCACAAACAAAAAATAGGAAACAGAACAAGAAACAGGGCTAGAGGGTTTCAGGAGATCAGATACATGAACCCCCTTCCTCCCAGCATATATTATGCTTACTCATTAATAATGTACTAAAGTAGTTTCAACACAGGGATGGGAAAGAGAACTGGAACAGGGACAGGAACTGAATGAGAAACAGACCTACCGATCAGACTTTTGATAATATAGCTGCAATTTATATAACGTATTTGAAGGCATGGTAATTTCTGTAGCATGCACATCTACTCTCAGGCAATTCATTTTCTCAAACTAAAAATTGTCTACAATAAAGCTCATGCATTTCTTGGTAGTTCAATTTCTTTGAAGGAGGACTAAAGATTATAATCGATACAATCCTTACTAATGTAGATCTTAATTTTGCAAAACATTGTTTCATGTGGTGGGAAAACAAACAAGGAAACAGAATCTCTCAAAGAATGGAGAGTTATATTTATGCAAACGGACCACTTACAACTGAAAACAAAAAATGCTGCTTTTCAGGACAACTACACAATATACATATTACAGATACATTTCATCTTTGTATAGAACATAAAAGAATTAGAATCAAACCACCTTCAATATCTTTGCCTCAATTTTCAGATATTGACTCCATAGTAAGAACAGGTGGGGCAGTTAGAACAGAAAGATTAAATCCATCTGAACGCTCATGAATTTCCCTATACTCCTGACAAATTGCACACATGTGGCAGAACAGATGAATCGCAAAATCTCCACAGGGTGCCTCCTGCAATGCAAAAGACAATAAAGTATGTGATATCACTAAGAAGAAAGGAGTAACAACACAGTTGGATGAGTACCAATGGTATGACTAGAAAGCAAGTATATGCCATATGACCATAGAAACCCAGGTCTTTAAGAATAGTTGTGATCATATTTACTTTGATTATTATGTTTATTTGGAATCTTATTTAAGCATGTTTCAGAACACTAAAATCAGATACTTTCTCATTCCAAAGCTCGAAAGAAAACTCTAGTAAGTACTAGCAAGAATGCTTTTGAATATTTTAATAATAAAAAGGCCTGATTGACTTGATCAATTGCAAGACATTTAAGTCAAACTTGACAGAGATCTAAAGAATTTGGATGTGACTTTGCAAAAATGCTCAGTAGAGTTCACGCATATCTCAACAACAATGGTAACTAGAGGTTGACAGCATAGTTACCAAATTCGAATATGAATACAGTTTGGCACGAAAAAATACGTACTGAAACAAAATCCAACACACAGCTCTGATGGGGCCACATCTCACAGATGAAAATTAAAACATAAAAAAATTATATGTTGATAACACAAAATTAGATAATATAGACTTATATAATATAATAACCTGTGTGCTCATAATATAAGATATATTCCTTCATGACATCTATTACATAAATACAAAATATTTTATTTATAAATATGTATATATTAATATAATATACTAACTTATAGTTTCTAATATATATTTTCTAGAGAAAGAAATGTTAAGAATGTTGTAATCTTCACATGTGGCCACAGCCATCTCATATTGTGTCATTAGTGCATTCGATTAGGCATCCATTATGGCTAAGACCATCATTTATTGTAATACTAGGTAATGGTTAAAGCCAACCTAGTCAACTTTAATATGTAGGCTCAGTAAGCCAATTGGAAAGTGCACCCCACTTATGTAGACCTATAACCCCTCTTGGGAGGATACCCTACTTAAGTTGTGTATAATTACACAACTCAAACCTCATTAATTAAAATCCTTTTTTTATCATTGAGATAAGGCTCTCTAATACAAGTGTTTTAAGCCTATGAGCATTACATCTTCAACATTCTCTTGTGGTTGGCGTATTGTCTCCTTTGCACATATGTGCATCTCATGTGTAGCACACTCATGGTTGGGCATTTTTCTCTCTTTAGCGCACTTTTGGTTCAGACCTAGCACAATTCTTTAGCACTGGTTTTTTATCTTTTCACTACATGGTTTTGAGTTTGCATTCTGGTTCCATTCGATCCTCTCTTTTTGTTTGTGATCTCAAAATCGTATCAGAGCAAATGTGAACCTTCCCTTCTCATTTTGCTATCGTTTTTCTGGTTTTTCCTAACTGCTCACACTCACATTTCTCTAATAAGACTTGGCATACAAAAGAAACTTTGGGTTATTTCATTCTCTTTTGATCATTGAGCTAAGGCTCTCTAACACAAGTGTTTTAAGCCTATGGGCATGACATTTCTGCTGTTTTAAGCCTTGGTTTTCCAAATGGAGGACAGTATTCACCACCAATGGTTAACCCCACAGGACTTGGTGAAAATGGATCCTGCAACCTCCCTGGGAATTACACCTTAGCAAAAAGAGTCGAACCAACCAAGCTATCTCTTCGAGCATAGTTTTTAATACATATGCGTGTGTTTAAATACATATTAAATGTTTAATATGCATGTGTGTACTTACACTATATGTTTAAATACATATTAAACGGTTATTTTATATTGTATACTTAGACGTATACACACTCAAACTTTAAATTTCACCAATGGGCCAGGTTCAATTCTCATGAGGGATTTACATGGAGCCATGGGGACACCTTGAGGTAGCAGTCGAATGTTTTGTTGCAACTAGAAAAATTAAACTCAATGATTTTCTATCCTGTACACATATAAGTGGATCAAGGCCCACCAACATGTCCTTTAATTTGATTTTTCCCAAAGGGGCTAGATCCAATGTTGATGAATGAGGAATTTTTCACCATTCGACAAGGTTCAATCCCCATGAAGGCTTTCCCTAGAGCCATGGGGTTACCTTGAGGTAATGATCGGACATGTGGTTGCACTCAAAGGGATTATATTAAATTATCTCATAACCTAGGTACACATAAGTGGATCAAATCCTCCGAAACCCGTGTCCCTCAATTTTATAATTTTTTCACTATTGAGCAAGATTCAATTCCATGAGAGCTTTTTCTGGGCAATGGGATCACCTTGATGTAACTTTCAAACATATTAGTTTGCACTCGGAGAGATTATATTAAATGATTTAGTGACCCATGTTAATTTTCTCTAAAGCCCAGATTGGATTTCTACTTCCAATAAAATTTACTTTCAGATGCATGCATGCACGCATGGAAATCAATGCATGCACAATAACATTTCAGATCTGATATTTATGAAAAGAAATACACCGAGCTTAATAACATGCATGCACAACAGAAACTTAAACAAACCAATCACACTTTTTGACAGTAATTTTGGGTAAATACACCTAGACAAAACCCGGAAGGAAAAACCAGCAAATGAGATTTTTATTGAAATGGCCCACAGAGAAGAATTCAGAAATTATTACAGCAATTAATGAACTTGTACTAGCTCAGAAATCTAGAAAATCGTGCCACAGAAAAGCTTGCCTTGAAAACCGTGCAACCATAGATCAGAAATCTGCCTAGATTTCCATGCAGCCTGCCTTGGGATTTGTGCCCAGCCTGCACACTATTATGCTGTACGGATCTTCTTTGGAATCCGTGCCTGATCTGTACAAATCTTCCTTGAAATCCATGCCCTGCAGCCACATGTGCACCCTTGGGAAACATGCCAATGCTGTTGTACGGATCCGCTGTACATATGGGCTTCCTAGGGAAGTGCACCCTCGGAAAACATGCCAATGCCTTGGGAAATGCGCTCAAGCTGCTGCGGCACAAGTTTTTTCCTATGGCCCACAGAGAAGAATTCAGAAATTATTACAGCAATTAATGAACTTGTACTTAGCTCACAAATCTCGAGAATCGTGCCACAGAAAACTTCCTTGAAAACCATGCAAACACAGATCAGAAATCTGCCTAGATTTCCATGCAGCCTGCCTTGGGATTTGTGCCCAGCCTGCACACTATTATGCTGTACGGATCTTCTTTGGAATCCGTGCCTGATCTGTACAAATCTTCCTTGAAATCCATGCCCTGCAGCCACATGTGCACCCTTGGGAAACATGCCAATGCTGTTGTACGGATCCGCTGTACATATGGGCTTCCTAGGGAAGTGCACCCTCGGAAAACATGCCAATGCCTTGGGAAATGCACCCAAGCTGCTGCATGCAAGTTTTCCTCTTCCTTTTCTCCTCAGTGCTCTCTCTCACTTGTCACAATGATGTGTTGATTTCACTTTTTCTAGCTTCTATATTCTCCATATCTCCAACCTCGTAATCATCACCTCAATCTACGGATGAGATTGTCTTAGATCTACGGTCATGATATAATCTGATGTTCACTTAAATTTTGCTTTGTGAGCTTTCGCAAAGTCAACATTAATTAATAATTCATTATTAATTAATGTACTTTAGAGAAAAAGTCACTTTATAAAAATAAATTAAGCATGAGAAAGTTTCCAGAGGACTTTTGCATGCTTCAACTTTGAGCCAATGCAGAAGCACCTGTACAAGCTACCATAATTTAACACTCCCTCTTAGCGAGGAAGGTGTTCTGCACCACCCCCACCTTATCTCTGAAGAACCCAAACTTCCCTTTGATCAAAGCTTTCATGAGGATGTCCGCAACCTGCTCATCTGTCGGAATGTACTCAAGCTTCACAGCTCCTCTCTAAACATAGTCTCAGATGAAGTGATCCCTGATCTCTATATGCTTAGACCTGTCATGGAACATTCGATTCTCTAAGAGTTTACTGAAACTTTGATTATCACAGTGAATGACGATTGGCTGCAACTTCTGACCAAATAATCCAATGAGTAACTTGCGAAGCCATATGGCCTCACAACTCGTGTGATTGGTTGCCATATACTTTGCCTCTGCAGAGCTCAATGCCAGTGACTTTTGCTTCCTGCTGAACCACGACACAACTATCGATCCCAAGCTGAAGCAACACCTTGAGGTGTTTTTCCTATCAACTACACTGCCTGCCTAATCTGAGTCTGTGTAACCCATCAATATGACTCCATCCCCCTGAACATAGCTCAATCCAAAATCTATTGTACCTCGTAGGTAGCTGAGCACATGTTTCGCTGCCCCCCAATGCACCCTCCTCGACTCAACCATGAACTGACTAAGGGTGTTGACAACAAAACAAATATTCAGTATAGTGTTGACCAGATACATCAAAGAACCAATCAACCGTCGATACAAGATGGGATCAACCAACTCAAACTCAGAAGCATCCAACTTCTTCAAGTTGGTTGTCATAAGCGTAGACATAGGCCTGCAATCCATCATCTCAAATATCCTCAAGATATCCACTGCATATTTTACCTGTCCCAGGAAAATATGACTTGTCCTCTGCCACATTTCCAATTCGAGAAAATAATGCATCAACCCAATGTACTTCATGTCGAACTCCGAAGCAAGATCTCGCTTGCACCCCTCGATGAGCTTCTCTGACATAGTAAGAAATAGGTCATCCACATACAAGACTGGAATGAGAGGATCCTCACCAACCAGAATGTAATAAAGGTTGGGGTCCGCCTAACTCTTCTCAAAGCTCATATACTGCAAGCAACTATCAATCCTTGAATACCAAACTCTGGGAGCTTGCTTGAGCTCGTACAATGCTTTCTTCAACTTGCATATATGGGGCTCTCTCTCATGCACCTCAAAGCCCTGAGACTATTGGATGTACACTTCCTCCTCAATGATCCCATTCGGAAATGCGGTCTTTACATCCATCTAATGTATCCTCCACCCCATCTCTGCTGCAATGGAAATGACTTCCCTGATAGAAGTATACCTCACAATTGATGTGAAGATCTCCTCATAATCAACTCCCTCTATCTGTGAGAAACCTCTTGCCACAAACCTCGCTTTATATTTCTCCACACTACCATCTACCGCATGCTTGATCTTATAGATCCACTTCGAACTAACCACAAATTTCCCTTTCGGTCTCGGCACTATATCCCATACATCATTCTTCATGATGGAGGAATATTCCTCCACCATGGCATCTCGCCACACCTATTGCTCTGAAGCCTCTTCAAAGCTAAAAGGTGTTAATGTTTAAGCCATTATTATAGTTCTTTGCATTTCATTAGATAACAATAGCATAATACAAGATCACTGAGAAATACACAATCACAAGAGACACAACATTTATCCTGGGAAACCCTCTAGGGGAAGAAAACCCAGCAAAACTTCCTTATTATAGATAGCCAATACAATGCCAAGAGATCTCTTAAACGAATGCAAAAGATCCTCTCCCAGATATGTGCCACTCTCTCTCCTTCTCTAACTGCAATTCCGAAACTTGTCTCACAAATGAGCAAGTGAGTGTGTGTCTAAGTGAGGCGCTAGCCTCCTTATTTATACAAGACCGGCACGTGTGAAGTGTCTCTTCACTGGCAGGGCTGACTTCTCCAACTAGGTGGTTATAACCACCTTTATTATGTTTAGGGGCCTCTTTGATATATTCTGGGGCCGACTTCTTCTTTTGCCTTTTACAATTACAATGTGACCAATCCGCAAAAGGGGATTTGGTCCTTTTAAAGTAGCCGACATGATCAATCCACAATGGGGATTGATCCAATGAATAATATATCAAATAATAATAAGAATACACTTTGCAGTTACATTATTTCAACACTCCCCCTTAAC